>JAMKQA010008878.1:0-19342 GCA_024699735.1 Posidonia australis | reverse complement strand
AGATTTCATGCTAGAAATATAAACATAGATTAGCATGGAGATTATTTACATAGAGTGCAAGCATGTTATCATGAAAACTTCATAAACATGGAATAAAATAGATCACATATAAGGTTTTAAGAATGTTTTATCAAGTTTCTAAAATGACATTTAAAAGATAAAGAGGAGGTAGAAAGCCTACCTCTCGAGATGTTCCTTCTTGTAATATCAGAAATAAGAAAATCCTTGTTGCTTTGGAAGGACCAAGGAGGCTTTAGGATGCAAAGGAGTGCTCCAGAGAATGAGTATAGGTTGCTGGATGGAAGGAGAATCTCTTGCAGGGAGCTGGTTTAGAGTAGAATTCTATGTTTCTGATTTCAGCTCAGGATTTCTAACCTCTCCCTATGGCTACCTATGGGGGGTCCTTATATAGGATTTTCTCATGGGTAACTCATGGGAATGGGGAGAGCCTCGTAGACGAAAAGCCAGGAAGATTCCATGGCATATTCGTTGCTGGAGGTAACAGCCATGGGAGTTGGAAAGCCAATAGCCCGCAGCCTGCGAAGTGGTGTGCGCCAGGGATGTGCGCCGGCTATGTGCGCCACCTATGTGTGCTAGGGAGATGTGCTAGGGAAGTGTGCTAGCTATGTGTGCCAGGTAAGTGCTCTTCCCTATTGGTCTGGTTTTCAAATTGGGCTGCAGGCTTGCTACGGGTTTGTGGTTGGTTCAAGGGTCAGTCACATCCAAAGCAACATCTGGAGCCTTATCAATGAGTCATCTCAAAATCGGGGTGTCTACAGATGCCCCTCCCTGAGCGAGGTCGAGGGACGAAGGGAACCAAGACCGATGCTCAGGGTTGACATGATACCCCCATTTTGAGGTTACAGAAGGAGGGTGTTTGCTGTAGGCGGTAGGTCATTTATCCGGCGGATGCACCGAAAGTCATGACTTGTTGCCAAATGCAAATGGAAATGCAAGATGCGTGCACCTACTGGTCTAAATGCTGGAGATGTGATGCTAATGCATGATGCAAATGCAAGAGTCGATGCTGAAGACCGATGCAAAATTAATGCTAATGCTGAAAACACAAACAGAAGAAAATACTAGCAAGAAAATGATAAGTTGTCGGACTCATCAGCCAGATTATGAGGTTATCAACCCAGAGACGGGAAATGACAAGCAAATCAAGCCTTGTCAACCTAGACCGCCTGACAGTGTGACGGTTGTCAACTGAGTAGTTGGGGATACCAGCCCAAGAAAAAAGGAAAGGGGGGCATGACAAATAGAATATTTGTCAAGCAAAGCAGGGCCCGGTCCGCACGGACCAAAGGCGAACAAAGAGATTTCGCGCCTGCAAAAACTCAAAAAGGAAAAACAAAAGGACCTTGACCGCCCGGTCAGAGGGTCAAACAACTAGATTCCGCGCTTGTGAAAATCCAGAAGAGAAAAGAAAAAGGACCATGACCGCCCGATTAGAGGGTCAAACAACTGGATTTCCTGCCCGGGGAAATCCGAGGAAAGGGCTAGGACCTTGACCATCCGGTCAAAAGGTCGAGCCACGGGATTTCCTGTCGAAGGAAATCCGAGAGAGGGGCTAGGACCTTGACCATCAGGTCAAAAGGTCGAGCCACAGGATTTCCAGCCCAAGGAAATCCAAAAGAAGGGCTAGGACCTTGACCATCAGGCCAAAAGGTCGAGCCACGGGATTTCCTGCCCAAGGAAATCCGAGAGAGGGGCTAGGACCTTGACCATTAGGTCAAACGGTCGTGCCATGGGATTTCCTGCCCAAGGAAATCCAAACGAGAGGCTAGGACCCTGACCATCCGGTCAAAAGGTCGAGCCACGGTATTTCCTGCCCCAGGAAATTCGAGAGACCAAGGACTTCAAATGCCCGGTTAAAGCCAAGGAAAGCCTAGGAAAAGCAAAGGAGATTTGACCGCCCGGTCAAAGCCAAGAAACTAGATTTCGCACCCACGAAAATCCAAAAGGGGGCACATGACCTTGACCGCCCGGTCAAGATCAGCAAGCTGGATTTCGCCCCGCGAAATCCAAAAGGGCAAGGGACCTTGACCACCCGGTTTGGATCAGCAAGATGGATTCCGTGCCCGTGGAAATCCAAAGGGGAAAAGGACCATGACCGCTCAGTCAGAGTCAAGCAAGCTGGATCCCGCGCTCGCGGAAATCCAAAGGGGCAAACGACATTGACCGCTCGGTCGAAGTCAAGCATGTTGGATTCCGCGCTCGTAGAAATCCAAAGGGGCAAACGACATCGACCGCCCAGTCAAAGTCAAGCAAGCTGGATTCCGCGCCCGCGGAAATCCAAAGGGGTAAACGACAATGACCGCCCGGTCAAAGCCAAGCAAGCTAGATTCCGCGCCTACGGAAATCCAAAGGGGCAAACGACGTGGACCGCCCGGTCAAAGTCAAGCAAGCTGGATTCCGCGCCCGCGGAAATCCAAAGGGGCAAAAGCTGGATTCCGCGCCTGCAAAATCCAAATGGGCAGAAGGACCATGACCGCCCGGTCAAAGTCAAGCAAGAGGATTTCTCAAACGCGAAAATTCAAGGAAAGCAAAGGGAAAAAGGACCTTGACCGCCTGGTCAAAGTCATGCAAGAGGATTTCGCAAACGCAAAAATCAAAAGAAAGCAAAGGGAAAAAGGAGCTTGACCGCCTGGTCAAAGGTCAAACAAGAGGATTTCGCAAACACGAAAATCCATGGAACACAAGGGAAAGGACCACGACCGCCCGGTCAAAGGTCAAACAAGTGGATTTCGCAAACGCGAAAAATCCAAGGAAAGCAAGGGAAAGGACCTTGACCGCCCGGTCAAAGGTCAAACAAGAGGATTTCGCGTTCGCGAAAATCCAAGGAAAACAAAGGAAAAGGACCTTGACCGCCCGGTCAAAGGACAAACAAGAGGATTTCCCAAACGCCAAAATCCAAGGAAAGCAAGGGAAAGAACCACGATCGCCCGGTTGAAAGTCAAACAAGAGGATTTCGCAAACGCGAAAAACAAAGGAAAGCAAGGGAAAGGACCTTGACCACCCGGTCAAAGGTCAAACAAGAGGATTTTGCAAACGCGAAAATCCAAGGAAAGCAAGGGAAAAGGACCTTGACTGCCCAGTCAAAGGTCAAACGAGAGGATTTCGAAAACGCAAAAATCTAAGGAAAGCAAGGGAAATGACCTCGACCTCCCGGTCAAAGGTCAAACAAGAGGATTCGCAAACACAAAAATCCTAGGAAAGCAAGGGAAAGGACCTTCACCGCCAAGTCAAAGGTCAAACATGAGGATTTCGCAAACGCGAAAATCCAAGGAAAACAAAGGAAAAAAGAGCTTGATCGCCTAGTCAAAGGTCAAACAGGAGGATTTTGCAAACGTGAAAATCGAAGGAGGGCAAGGTAAAGGACCATGACCGCCCGGTTAAAGGTCAGACAAGAGGATTTCACAAACGCGAAAATCCAAGGAAAACAATGGAAAAAAGACCTTGACCGCCCAGTCAAAGGTCAAACAAGAGGATTTCGCAAACGCAAAAATCCAAGGAAAGCAAGGGAAAAGGACATTGGCCGCCTGGTCAAAAATCAAAAATGAGGATTTCGCAAATGCGAAAACCCCAAGAAAGCAAGGGAAAAGGACAGTGACTGTCGGGTCAAAGGTCAAACATGAGGATTTCTCAAACGCGAAAATCCCAGGGAAGTAAGGGAAATGGATCTTGACCGCCAGGTCAAAGGTCAAACAAGAGGATTTCGCAAACGTGAAAATCCCAAGAAACAAAGGAAAGGACCTTGACTGCTCGATCAAAGGTCAAACTAGAGGATTTCGCAAACACAAAAATCCCAGGAAAGCAAGGGAAAGGTCCTTGACCGCCCAGTCAAAGGTCAGACAAGCGGATTTCGCAAATGCGAAAATCCACGGAAAACAAAGGAAAAGACCTTGACCGCCATGTCAAAGGTCAAACAAGAGGATTTCGCAAACGCGAAAATCCAGGGAAAGCAATGGAAAGCACCTTGACTGCCCCGTCATAGGTCAGACAAGAGGATTTCGCAAACACGAAAATCCAAGGAAAACAATGGAAAAAAGACCTTGACCGCCCAATCATAGGTCAAACAAGAGGATTTCGTAAAGGCGAAAATCCAAGGAAAGCAAGGGAAATGACCTTGGCCGCCCGGTCAAAGGTCAAAAATGAGGATTTCGCAAACACGAAAACCCCAAGAAAGCAAGGGAAAGGACCTTGAATGCCCGGTCAAAGGTCAAACAAGAGGATTTCGCAAAAGCGAAAATACCAGGAAAGCAAGGGAAAGGACCTTGACCGCCCGGTCAAAGGTTAAACAAGAGGATTTCGCAAACGCGAAAATCAAAGGAAAACACTGGAAAAAAGACCTTGACCGCCTAGTCAAAGGTCAAACAAGAGGATTTCGCAAACGCAAAAATCCAAGGAAAGCAAGGGAAAGGACCTTGGTCGCCCGGTCAAAGGTCAAAAATGAGAATTTCGCAAATGCGAAAACTCTAAGAAAGCAAGGGAAAAGGACCTTGACCGCCGGGTCGAAGGTCAAACATGAGGATTTCGCAAACGCGAAAATCCCAAGAAAGCAAGGGAAAAGGACCATGACCGCCAGGTCAAAGGTCAAACAAGAGGGTTTCGCAAACGCGAAAATCCCAAGAAAGCGAAGGAATGGACCTTGACCACCCGGTCAAAGGCCAAACAAGAGGATTTCGCAAACACGAAAATCCCAGGAAAGCAAGGGAAAGGACCTTGATCGCCCGGTCAAAGGTCAGACAAAAGGATTTCGCAAACGAGAAAATCCGAGGAAAACATAGGAAAAAAGTCCTTGACCACCATGCCAAAGGTCAAACAAGAGGATTTCGCAAACGCGTAAATCCAAGGAAAGCAAGGGAAAAGAACTTGACCGCCTGGTCAATGGTCAGACAAGAGGATTTCAAAAACACGAGAATCCATGGAAAACAAAGGAAAAAAGACCTTGACTGCCCAGTCAATGGTCGAACAAGAGGATTTCGCAAAAGTGAAAATCCAAGGAAAGCAAGGGGAAGGACCTTGACTGCCCAGTCAATGGTCAAACAAGAGGATTTTACAAGCGAAAATCCAAGGAAAGCATGGGAAAAGGACCTTGACCGCCCGGTCAAGGGTCAAACAAGAGGATTTCGCAAACGCGAAAATCAAAGGAAAACAAGGGAAAGGACCTTGACCGCCTGTTCAAAAGTCAAACAAGAGGATTTTGCAAATACGAAAATCCAAGGAAAACATAGGTAAAAAGACCTTGACCGCCCAGTCAAAGGTCAAACAAGTGGATTTTACAAACGTGAAAATCCAAGGAAAGCAAGGGAAAGGAGCATGACCACCCGATCAAAGGTCAAAGAAGAGGATTTTGCATGCGAAAATCCAAGGAAAGCATGGGAAAAGGACCTTGACCACCCGGTCAAAGGTCAAACAAGAGGATTTCGCAAACGTGAAAATCAAAGGAAAGCAAGGGAAAGGACCTTGACCGCCCGGTCAAAGGTCAAACGAGAGGGTTTTGCAAACATGAAAATCCAAGGAAAACATAGGTAAAAAGACCTTGACCGCCCAGTCAAAGGTCAAACAAGAGGATTTCGCAAACGTGAAAATCCAAGGAGGGCATGGGAAAGGACCTTGACCGCCCAATCAAAGGTCAGACAAGAGGATTTCGCAAACATGAAAATCCATGGAAGACGAAGGAAAAAAGACCTTGACCGCCCAATCAAAGGTCAAACAAGAGGATTTCGCAAACGCGAAAATCCAAGGAAAGTAAGGGAAAGGACCTTGGCCACCCGGTCAAAGGTCAGAAATGAGGATATCGCAAACGCGAAAATCCCCGGAAAGAAAGGGAAACGGACCTTGACCGCCAGGTTAAAGGTCCAACTAGAGGATTTCACAAACGCAAAAATCCGAGGAAAGCAAAGGAAAGGAACTTGACCGCCCGGTCAAAGGTCAAACAAGAGGATTTCGCAAACGCGAAAATCCCTTGAAAGCAAGGAAAGAGGACCTTGACCGCCCGGTCAATGGTCAAAGGTGAGGATTTCGCAAACGCGAAAATCCCAAGAAAGCTAGGAAAAGGACCTTGACTGCGCGGTGAAACGTCAAACAAGAGGATTTTGCAAATGCGAAAATCCTAGGAAAGCAAGGGAAAGGAACTTGACCGCATAGTCAAAAGTGAGACAAGAGGATTTCGCAAACGTGAAAATCCAAGGAAAGCAAGGGAAAGAACCTTGACCGCCCGGTCAAAGGTCATACAAGAGGATTTCGCGCTAGCGAAAACCCCTAGAAAGCGAAGAAAAAGGACCTTGACCACCCAGTCAAAGGTCAAATAAGAGGATTTCGCATTCGTGAAAACCCCAAGAAAGCAAGGGAAAAGGACCTTGACCGCCCGGTCGAAGGTCAAACAAAAGGATTTTGCAAACACAAAAATCCCAGGAAAGCAAGGGAAACGGACCTTGACTGCTCAGTCACGGGTCAAACAAGAGAATTTCCCAAACGCGAAAATCGCAGGAAAGCAAGGGAAAGGACATTGACCGCCCGATCAAATATCAAACAAGAGGATTTCGCAAACGCGAAAATCCATGAGAATCAAGGGAAAGGACCTTGAACGCCCGGTCAAAGGTCAAACAAGAAGATTTCGCAAACACGAAAATCCAAGGAAAGCAAGGGAAAGGACCTTGATCGCTCGGTCAAAGGTCAAAGAAGAGGATTTCGCGCTCGCGAAAATCCTAGGAAAACAAAGGAAAAGGACCTTGACCGCCCGGTCAAAGGTCAAACAGGAGGATTTCGCAAACGCGAAAATCAAAGGAATGCAAAAGAAAAGGACCTTGACCGCCCGATCAATGGTCAAACTAGAGGATTTCCCAAACGCGAAAATCAAAGGAAAGCAAGGGAAAGGACCTTGACCACCCGGTCAAAGGTCAAACAAGAGGATTTTTTAAACGCGAAAATCCATGGAAAGCAAGGGAAAAGGACCATGACCGCCCGGTCAAAGGTCAAAAAAGAGGATTTCGCAAATGCGAAAATCTAAGGAAAGAACGGGAAAGGACCTTGACCACCCGGTCAAAGGTCGAACAAGAGGATTTCGCAAACGCAAAAATCCTAGGAAAGCAGGAGAAAGGACCTTCACCGCCAGGTCAAAGGTCAGACAAAAGGCTTTCGCAAACGTGAAAGTCCAAGGAAAACAAAGGAAAAAAGACCTTGACCGCCCAGTCAAAGGTCAAACAGGAGGATTTCGCAAACGTGAAAATCTAAGGAGGGCAAGGGAAAGGACCTTGACCACCTGGTCAATGGTCAAACAACAGGATTTCGCGCTAGCAAAAACCCCAAGAAAGCGAATGAAAAGAGAAAAGGACCTTGACCACCTAGTCAAAGGTCAAATAAGAGGATTTCGCATTCGCAAAAACCCCAAGAAAGCAAGGGAAAAGACCTTGACCGCTTGGTCAAAGGTGAAACAAGAGGATTTCGCAAACGCGAAAATCCAAGGAGGGCAAGCGAAATTGACTTGACTGCCTAGTCAAATGTCAGACAAGAGGATTTCGCAAACGCGAAAACCCAAGGAAGACGAACGAAATAAGACCTTGACCGCCCAATCAGAGGTCAAACAACAGGATTTCGCAAACGCAAAAATCCAAGGAAAGCAAGGGAAAGGACCTTGGCCACCCGGTCAAAGGTCAAAAATGAGGATTTCGCAAACGCGAAACTCCCAGGAAAGCAAGGGAAACAGACCTTGACCGCCAGGTCAAAGGTCAAACTAGAGGATTTCGCTAACGCGAAAATCCCAGGAAAGTAAAGGAAAGGACCTTGGCCGCCCGGTCAAAGGTCAAAGGAGAGGATTTTGCAAACGCGAAAATCCCATGAAAGCAAGGGAAGAGGACCTTAACCGCCTAATCAATTGTCAAACAAAAGGATTTCGCAAACACGAAAATCCCTAGAAAGCAAGGGAAAGGACCTTGACTGCGCAGTGAAAGGTCAAACAAGAGGATTTCGCAAATGCGAAAATCCCAGGAAAGCAAGGGAAAGGACCTTGACTGCCCAGTCAAAGGTGAGACAAGAGGAATTTACAAACGTGAAAAACCAAGGAAAGCGAGGGAAAGGACATTGACCGCCCGGTCAAAGGTCAAACAAGAGGATTTCGCACTAGTGAAATCCCCAAGAAAGCGAAGGAAAATGACCTTGACCACCTAGTCAAAGGTCAAATAAAAGGATTTCGCATCCACGAAAACCCCAAGAAAGCATGGGAAAAGGACCTAGACTGCCCGGTCAACGTCAAAAAAGAGGATTTCGCAAATGCGAAAATCTAAGGAAAGCATGGGATAGGACCTTGACCCCCCCCGGTCAAAGGTCGAACAAGAGGATTTCGCAAACGCAAAAATCCTAGGAAAGCAGGAGAAAGGACCTTCACCGCCCGGTCAAAGGTCAGACAAAAGGTTTTCGCAAACGTGAAAGTCCAAGGAAAACAAAGGAAAAAAAACCTTGACCGCCCAGTCAAAGGCCAAACAGGAGGATTTCGCAAATGTGAAAATCGAAGGAGGGCAAGGGAAAGGACCTTGACCGCCTGGTCAAAGGTCAAACAACAGGATTTCGCGCTAGCAAAAACCCCAAGAAAGTGAATGAAAAGAGAAAAGGACATTGACCACCCAGTCAAAGGTCAAATAAGAGGATTTCGCATTCGCGAAACCCCAAGAAAGCAAGGGAAAAAGACCTTGACCGCTTGGTCAAAGGTGAAACAAGAGGATTTCGTAAACGCGAAAATCAAAGGAGGGCAAGAGAAAGTACCTTGACCGCCTAGTCAAAGGTCAGACAAGAGGATTTCGCAAACACGAAAATCCAAGGAAGACGAAGGAAATAAGACCTTGACAGCCCAATCAAAGGTCAAACAAGAGGATTTCGCAAACGCGAAAATCCAAGGAAAGCAAGGGAAAGGACCTTGGCCACCCGGTCAAAGGTCAAAAATGAGGATTTCGCAAACGCGAAAATCCCAGGAAAGCAAAGGAAACGGACCTTGACCGCCAGGTCAAAGGTCAAACTAGAGGATTTCGCAAATGCGGAAATCCAAGGAAAGAAAAGGAAAGGACCTTGACCGCCCGGTCAAAGGTCAAACGAGAGGATTTCGCAAACGCGAAAATCCCATGAAAGCAAGGGAAGAGGACCTTGACCGCCTAATCAATGGTCAAACAAGAGGATTTCGCAAACACGAAAATCGCAAGAAAGCAAGGGAAAGGACCTTGACTGCATGGTGAAAGGTCAAACAAGAGGATTTCGCAAATGCGAAAATCCTAGGAAAGCAAGGGAAAGGACCTTGACCGCCCAGTCAAAGGTGAGACAAGAGGATTTTACAAACGTGAAAATCCAAGGAAAGCAAGGGAAAGGACATTTACCGCCCGGTAAAAGGTCAAACAAGAGGATTTCGCGCTAGCGAAAACCCCTAGAAAGCGATGGAAAATGACCTTGACCACCTAGTCAAAGGTCAAATAAAAGGATTTCGCATCCATGAAAACCCCAAGAAAGCAAGGGAAACGGACCTTGACCGCCTAGTCAAAGGTCAAACAAGACGATTTCGCAAATGCGAAAATCCCTGGAATGCAAGGGAAAGGACATTGACCGCCCGGTCAAAGGTCAAACAAGAGGATTTCGCAAATGCGAAAATCCCAGGAAAGCAAGGGAAAGGACCTTGACCGCCCAGTCAAAGGTGAGACAAGAGGATTTTACAAACGTGAAAATCAAAGGAAAGCAAGGGAAAGGACATTTACCGCCCGGTCAAAGGTCAAACAAGAGGATTTCGCGCTAGCGAAAACCCCTAGAAAGCGAAGGAAAATGACCATGACCACCTAGTCAAAGGTCAAATAAAAGGATTTCGCATCCACGAAAATCCCAAGAAAGCAAGGGAAACGAACCTTGACCGCCTAGTCAAAGGTCAAACAAGAGGATTTCGCAAATGCGAAAATCCCTGGAATGCAAGGGAAAGGACATTGACCGCCCGGTCAAAGGTCAAACAAGAGGATTTTGCAAACGCGAAAATCCAAGGAAAGCAAGGGAAAGGACCTTGACCGCCGGGTCAAAGGTCAAACAAGAGGATTTCGCGCTCGCGAAAATCCTACGAAAACAAAGGAAAAGGACCTTGACTGCCCGATCAAAGGTCAAACTAGAGGATTTCGCAAACGTGAAAATCCAAGGAATGCAAAAGAAAAGGACCTGACCGCCTGATCAATGGTCAAACTAGATGATTTCCCAAATGCGAAAATCCAAGGAAAGCAAGGGAAAGGACCTCGACCGCCCGGTCAAAGGTCAAAAAAAAGGATTTCGCAAATGCGAAAAATAAAGGAAAGCAAGGGAAAAGACCTTGACCACCCGGTCAAAGGTCAAACAAGAGGATTTTGCAAACGCAAAATTCCATGGAAAGCTAGGGAAAAGGACCTTGACCGCCCGGTCAAAGGTCAAACAAGAGGATTTCGCAAACGCGAAAAAACATGGGAAAGGACCTTGACCTCCCGGTCAAAGGTCGAACAAGAGGATTTTGCAAACGTGAAAATCCTAGGAAAGCAGGAGAAAGGACCTTCACCGCCAGGTTGAAGGTCAGACAAGAGGATTTTGCAAATGCGAAAGTCCAAGGAAAACAAAGGAAAAAAGACCTTGACCGTCCAGTCAAAGGTCAAATAGGAGGATTTCGCAAACGAGAAAATCGAAGGAGGGCATGGGAAAGGACCTTGACCGCCAGGTCAATGGTCAAACAAGAGGATTTCGCACTAGCGAAAACCCCAAGAAAGCGAATGAAAAGAGAAAATGACCATGACCACCCAGTCAAAGGTCAAATAAGAGGATTTCGCATTCGCGAAAACCCCAAGAAAGCAAGGGAATAGGACCTTGACCGCTCAGTCAAACGTCAAACAAGAGGATTTCGCAAACGCAAAAATCCAAGGAGGGCAAGGGAAAGTACCTTGACCGCCTAGTCAAAGGTCAGACAAGAGGAAGGACCTTGACTGCGCGGTGAATGGTCAAACAAGAGGATTTCGCAAATGCGAAAATCCAAGGAAAGCAAGGGAAAGGACCTTGACCGCCATGTCAAAGGTGAGACAAGAGGATTTCACAAACGTGAAAATCCAAGGAAAGCAAGGGAAAGGACATTGATCGCCTGGTCAAAGGTCAAACAAGAGGATTTTGCGCTAGCGAAAACCCATAGAAAGCGAAGGAAAATGACCCTGACCACCCAGTCAAAGGTCAAATAAGAGGATTTCGCATCCACAAAAACCCCAAGAAAGCAATGGAAAAGGACCTTGACCGCCCGGTAAAAGGTCAAAGAAAAGGATTTCGCAAACGAGAAAATCCCAGGAAAGCAAGGGAAACGGACCTTGACCGCCTAGTCAAAGGTCAAACAAGAGGATTTCGCAAACGCGAAAATCCCAGGAATGCAAGGGAAAGGACATTGTCCGCCCGGTCAAAGGTCAAACAAGAGGATTTCGTAAACGCGAAAATCAAAGGAAAGCAAGGGAAAGGAACTTGTCCGCCGGGTCATTGGTCAAACAAGAGGATTTCGCAAACGTGAAAATCCAAGGAAAGCAAAAGAAAAGGACCTGACCGCCCGATCAATGGTCAAACTAGAGGATTTCCCAAACGCGAAAATCCAAGCAAAGCAAGGGAATGGACCTCGACCGCCCGGTCAAAGGTCAAAAAAGAGGATTTTGCAAATGCAAAAAACAAAGGAAAGCTAGGGAAAGGACCTTGACCACCCGGTCAAAGGTCAAACAAGAGGATTTTGCAAACACAAAAATCCATGGAAAGCAAGGAAAAAGGACCTTGACCACCCGGTCAAAGGTCAAACAAGAGGATTTCACAAACGCGAAAATCAAAGGAAAGCAAGGGAAAGGACCTTGACCTCCCGGTCAAAGGTCGAACAAGAGGATTTCGCAAACACGAAAATCCTAGGAAAGCAGGAGAAAGGACCTTCACCGCCAGGTCAAAGGTCAGAGAAGAGGTTTTCGCAAACGTGAAAGTCCACGGAAAACAAAGGAAAAAAGACCTTGACCGCCCAGTCAAAGGTCATACAGGAGGATTTCGCAAACGTGAAAATCGAAGGAGGGCAAGGGAAAGGACCTTGACCGCCTGGTCAATGGTCAAACAACTGGATTTCGCGTTAGCAAAAACCCCAAGAAAGCGAATGAAAAGAGAAAAGGACCATGACCACCCAATCAAAGGTCAAATAAGAGTATTTCACATTCGCGAAAACCCCAAGAAAGCAAGGGAAAAAGACCATGATCGCTCGGTCAAAGGTGAAACAAGAGGATTTCGCAAATGCGAAAATCCAAGGAGGGCAAGGGAAAGTACCATTACCGCCTAGTCAAAGGTCAGACAAGAGGATTTCGCAAACGCGAAAATCCAAGGAAGACGAAGGAAAAAAGACCTTGATCGCCCAAAAAAAGGTCAAACAAGAGGATTTCGCAAACGCGAAAATCAATGGAAAGCAAGGGAAAGGACCTTGGCCACCCTGTCAAAGATCAAACAAGAGGATTTCTCAAATGCGAAAATCTAAGGAAAGCAAGGGAAAAGAACTTGACCGCCTGGTCAATGGTCAGACAAGTGGATTTCGAAAACACGAGAATCCATGGAAAACAAAGGGAAAAAGACCTTGACCTCCTAGTCAATGGTCGAATATGAGGATTTCGCAAACGTGAAAATCCAAGGAAAGTAAGGGAAAGGACCTTGACCGCCTGGTCAAAAGTCAAACAAGAGGATTTTACAAGCGAATATCCAAGGAAAGCATGGGAAAAGGACCGTGACCGCCTGGTCAAGGGTCAAACAAGAGGATTTCGCAAACGCGAAAATCAAAGGAAAACAAGGGAAAGGACCTTGACCGCCCGTTCAAAGGTCAAACAAGAGGATTTTGCAAACGCGAAAATCCAAGGAAAACATAGATAAAAAGACCTTGACCGGCCAGTCAAAGGTCAAACAAGAGGATTTCGCAAACGTGAAAATCCAAGGAAAACAAGGGAAAGGAGGTTGACTGCCCGATCATAGGTCAAAGAAGAGGATTTTGCAAGCGAAAATCCAAGGAAAGCATGGGAAAAGGACCTTAACCACCCGATCAAAGGTCAAACAAGAGGATTTCGCAAACGCGAAAATCAAAGGAAAGCAAGGGAAAGGACCTTGACCGCCCGGTCAAAGGTCAAATTAGAGGATTTTGCAAACGCGAAAATCCAAGGAAAACATAGGTAAATAGACCTTGACCGCCCAATCAAAGGTCAAACAAGAGGATTTCGCAAACGCGAAAATCCAAGGAGGGCATGGGAAAGGACCTTGACCGCCCAATCAAAGGTCAGACAAGAGGATTTCGCAAACGCGAAAATCCATGGAAGACGAAGGAAAAAAGACCTTGACCGCCCAATCAATGGTCAAACAAGAGGATTTCGCAAACGCGAAAATCCAAGGAAAGCAAGGGAACGGACCTTGGCTGCCCGGTCAAAGGTCAAAAATGAGGATATCGCAAACGCGAAAATCCCCGGAAAGCAAGGGAAACGGACCTTGACCGCTAGGTTAAAGGTCGAACTAGAGGATTTCGCAAACGCGAAAATCCAGGAAAGCAAAGGAAAGGAACTTGACCGCCCGATCAAAGGTCAAACAAGAGGATTTCGCAAACGCGAAAATCCCATGAAAGCAAGGAAAGAGGAACTTGACCGCCCGGTCAATGGTCAAACAAGAGGATTTCGCAAATGCGAAAATCCCAAGAAAGCTAGGGAAAGGACCTTGACTGCGCAGTGAAACGTCAAAAAAGAGGATTTTGCAAATTCGAAAATCCCAGGAAAGCAAGGGAAAGGACTTTGACCGCCTAGTCAAAGGTGGGACAAGAGGATTTCGCAAACGTGAAAATCCAAGGAAAGTAAGGGAAAGGACCTTTACCGCCCGGTCAAAGGTCAAACAAGAGGATTTCGCGCTTACGAAAACCCCTAGAAAGCGAAGGAAAAGGACCTTAACCACCCTGTCGAAGGTCAAATAAGAGGATTTCGCGATCGTGAAAACCCCAAGAAAGCATGGGAAAAGGACCTTGACCGCCCGGTCAAAGGTCAAACAAGAGGAATTTGCAAACACGAAAATCCCAAGAAAGCAAGGGAAACGGACCTTGACCGCCCAGTCAAGGGTCAAACAAGAGGATTTCCCAAACGCGAAAATCGCAGGAAAGCAAGGGAAACGACATTGACCGCCCGGTTAAAGATAAAACAAGAGGATTTCGCAAACGCGAAAATCCATGATAATCAAGGGAAAGGACCTTGAGCGCCCGATCAAAGGTCAAACAAGAGGATTTCACAAACACGAAAATCCAAGAAAAGCAAGAGAAAGGACCTTGATCGCTCGGTCAAAGGTCAAAGAAGAGGATTTCGCGCTCGCGAAAATCAAAGGAAAACAAAGGAAAAGGACCTTGACCGCCCGGTCAAAGGTCAAACAGGAGGATTTCGCAAACGCGAAAATCAAAGGAATGCAAAAGAAAAGGACCTTGACCGCCCGATCAATGGTCAAATTAGAGGATTTACCAAACGCGAAAATCAAAGGAAAGGAAGGGAAAGGACCTCGACCGCCGGGTCAAAGGTCAAAGAAGAGGATTTCGCAAATCTGAAAATCAAAGGAAAGCAAGGGAAAGGACCTTGACCACCCGGTAAAAGGTCAAACAAGAGGATTTTTGTAAACGCGAAAATCCATGGAAAGCAAGGGAAAAGGACCTTGACCGCCCGGTCAAAGGTCAAAAAAGAGGATTTCGCAAATGCGAAAATCTACGGAAAGCACGGGAAAGGACCTTTACCACCCGGTCAAAGGTCGAACAAGAGGATTTCGCAAACGCAAAAATCCTAGGAAAGCAGGAGAAAGGACCTTCACCGCCAGGTCAAAGGTCCGACAAAAGGTTTTCGCAAACGTGAAAGTCCAAGGAAAACAAAGGAAAAAAGACCTTGACCGCCCAGTCAAAGGTCATACAGGAGGATTTCGCAAACGTGAAAATCGAAGGAGGGCAAGGGAAAGGACCTTGACCGCCTGGTCAATGGTCAAACAACAGGATTTCGCGCTAGCAAAAACACCAAGAAAGCGAATGAAAAGAGAAAAGGACCACGACCACCCAATCAAAGGTCAAATAAGAGGATTTCGCATTCGCGAAAACCCCAAGAAAGCAAGGGAAAAAGACCTTGATCGCTCGGTCAAAGGTGAAACAAGAGGATTTCGCAAACGCAAAAATCCAAGGAGGGCAAGGGAAAGTATCTTGACCGCCTAGTCAAAGGTCAGACAAGAGGATTTCGCAAACGCGAAAATCCCAGGAAAGCAAGGGAAACGAACCTTGACCGCCAGGTCAAAGCTCAAACTTGAGGATTTCGCAAACATGAAAATCCCAGGAAAACAAAGGAAAGGACCTTGACCGCCCGGTCAAAGGTCAAACGAGAGGATTTCGCAAATGCGAAAATCCCATGAAAGCTAGGGAAGAGGACCTTGACCTCCAAATCAATGGTCAAACAAGAGGATTTCGCAAACACGAAAATCCTAAGAAAGCAAGGGAAAGGACCTTGACTGCGCGGTGAACGGTCAAACAAGAGGATTTCGTAAATGCGAAAATCCCAGGAAAGAAAGGGAAAGGACCTTGACCGCCCAGTCAAAGGTGAGACAAGAGGATTTTACAAACGTGAAAATCCAAGGATAGCAAGGGAAAGGACATTGACCGCCCGGTCAAAGGTCAAACAAGAGGATTTCGCGCTAGCGAAAACCCATAGAAAGCGAACGAAAATGACCGTGACCACCTAGTCAAAGGTCAAATAAAAGGATTTCGCATCCACGAAAACCCCAAGAAAGCTAGGGAAAAGGACCTTGACCACCCGGTCAAAGGTCAAACATGAGGATTTCGCAAACGCGAAAATCCCTGGAAAGCAAGGGAAACTGACCTTGATTGCCCAGTCAAAGGTCAAACAAGAGGATTTCGCAAACGCGAAAATCCCAGGAATGCAAGGGAAAGGACATTGACCGCCCGGTCAAAGGTCAAACAAGAGGATTTCGCAAACGCGAAAATCCAAGGAAAGCATGGGAAAGGACCTTGACCACCGGGTCAAAGGTCAAACAAGAGGTTTTCGCGCTCGCGAAAATCCTACGAAAACAAAGGAAAAGGACCTTGACCGCCCGATCGAAGGTCAAACTAGAGGATTTCGCAAACGTGAAAATCCAAGGAAAGCAAAAGAAAAGGACCTGACTGCCTGATCAATGGTCAAAATAGAGGATTTCCCAAATGCGAAAATCCAAGGAAAACAACGGAAAGGACCTCAACCGCCCGGTCAAAGGTCAGAAAAAAGGATTTCGTAAATGCGAAAAATAAAGGAAAGCAAGGGAAAAGACCTTGACCACCCGGTCAAAGGTCAAAGAAGAGGATTTTGCAAACGCAAAAATCCATGGAAAGCAAGGGAAAAGGACCTTGACCGCCCGGTCAAAGGTCAAACAAGAGGATTTCGTAAACGCGAAAATCTAAGGAAAGCAAGGGAAATGACCTTGACCTCCCGGTCAAAGGTCGAACAAGAGGATTTTGCAAACGTGAAAATCCTAGGAAAGCAGGAGAAAGGACCTTCACCGCCAGGCTAAAGGTCAGACAAGAGGATTTTGCAAATGCGAAAGTCCAAGGAAAACAAAGGAAAAAAGACCTTCACCGCCTAGTCAACGGTCAAACAGGAGGATTTCGCAAACGCGAAAATCGAAGGAGGGCATGGCAAAGGACCTTGACCGCCAGGTCAAAGGTCAAACAAGAGGAATTCGCGCTAGCGAAAACCCCAAGAAAGCGAATGAAAAGAGAAAAGGACCTTGACCACCCAGTCAAAGGTCAAATAAGAGGATTTCGCATTCGCGAAAACACAAAGAAAGCAAGGGAATAGGACCTTGACCGCTCGGTCAAAGGTCAAACAAGAGGATTTCGCAAACGTGAAAATCCTAGGAGGGCAAGGGAAAGTACCTTGACCGCCTAGTCAAAGGTCAGACAAGAGGAAGGACCTTGACTGCGCGGTGAAGGGTCAAACAAGAGGATTTCGCAAATGCGAAAATCCAAGGAAAGCATGGGAAAGGACCTTGACCGCCCAGTCAAAGGTGAGACAAGAGGATTTCACAAACGTGAAAATCCAAGGAAAGCAAGGGAAAGGACATTGACCGCCCGGTCAATGGTCAAACAAGAGGATTTCGTGCAAGCGAAAACCCCTAGAAAGCGAAGGAAAATGACATTGACCACCCAGTCAATGGTCAAATAAGAGGATTTCGCATCTACGAAAACCCCATGAAAGCAATGGAAAAGGACCTTGATCGCCCAGTAAAAGGTCAAAGAAAAGTATTTCGCAAACGCGAAAATCCCAGGAAAGCAAGGGAAACGGACCTTGACCACCTAGTCAAAGGTCAAACAAGAGGATTTCGCAAACGCAAAAATCCCAGGAATGCAAGGGAAAGGACATTGACCGCCCGGTCAAAGGTCAAACAAGAGGATTTCGCAAACGCGAAAATCTAAGGAAAGTAAGGGAAAGGACCTTGACCGCCGGGTCAATGGTGCAACAAGAGGATTTCGCAAACGTGAAAATCCAAGGAAAGCAAAAGAAGAGGACCTGACCGCCCGAGTCAAACTAGAGGATTTCCCAAACGCGAAAATCCAAGGAAAGCAAGGGAAAGGACCTCGACCGCCCGGTCAAAGGTCAAAAAAAAGGATTTCGCAAATGCGAAAAACAAACGAAAGCTAGGGAAAGGACCTTGACCACCCGGTCAATGGTCAAACAAGAGGAATTTGCAAACACGAAAATCCATGGAAAGCAAGGGAAAAGGACCTTGACCACCCGGTCAAAGGTCAAACAAGAGGATTTCGCAAACGCGAAAATCAAAGGAAAGCAAGGGAAAGGACCTTGACCTCCCAGTCAAAGGTTGAACAAGAGGATTTCGCAAACGCGAAAATCCAAGGAAAGCAGGAGAACGGACCTTCACCGCCAGGTCAAAGGTCAGAGAAGAGGTTTTCGCAAACGTGAAAGTCCAAGGAAAACAAAGGAAAAAGGACCTTGACCGCCCAGTCAATGGTCAAACAGGAGGATTTCGCAAACGCGAAAATCGAAGGAGGGCAGGGGAAACGACCTTGACCGCCAGGTCAATGGTCAAACAACAGGATTTCGTGCTAGCAAAAACCCCAAGAAAGCGAATGAAAAGAGAAAAGGACCATGACCACCCAGTCAAAGGTCAAATAAGAGGATTTTCATTCTTGAAAACCCCAAGAAAGCAAGGGAAAAAAACCTTGACCGCTCGGTCAAAGGTGAAACAAGAGGATTTCGCAAACGCGAAAATCCAAGGAGGGCAAGGGAAAGTACCTTGACCGCCTAGTCAAAGGTCAGACAAGAGGATTTTGCAAACACGAAAATCCAAGGAAGACGAAGGAAAAAAGACCTTGACCGCCCAATCGAAGGTCAAACAAGGAAAGCAAGGGAAAGGACCTTGGCCACCCGGTCAAAGATCAAACAAGAGGATTTCGCAAACGCGAAAATCCAAGGAAAGCAAGGGAAAAGAACTTGACCACCTGGTCAATGGTCTGACAAGAGGATTTCGAAAACACGAGAATCCATGGAAAACAAAGGAAAAAAAACCCTGACCGCCCAGTCAATGGTCAAACAAGATGATTTCGCAAACGTGAAAATCCAAGGAAAGCAAGGGAAAGGACCTTGACCGCCCGGTCAAAGGTCAAACAAGAGGATTTTACAAGCGAAAATCCAAGGAAAGCATGGGAAAAGGACCTTGACCGCCCGGTTAAGGGTTAAACAAGAGGATTTCGCAAACGCGAAAATCAAAGGAAAACAAGGGAAAGGACCTTGACTGCCCGTTCAAAGGTCAAACAAGAGGATTTTGCAAACACGAAAATCCAAGGAAAACATAGGTAAAAAGACATTGACCGCCCAGTCAAAGGTCAAACAAGAGGATTTCGTAAACGTGAAAAATCCAAGGAAAGCAAGGGAAAGGAGATTTACCGCCCAAACATAGGTCAAGGAAGAGGATTTTGCATGCGAAAATCCAAGGAAAGCATGGGAAAAGGACCTTGACCACCCGGTCAAAGGTCAAACAAGAGGATTTCGCAAACGCGAAAAATCAAAGGAAAGCACCTTGACTGCCCGGTCAAAGGTCAAACGAGAGGATTTTGCAAACGCGAAAATCCAAGGAAAACATAGGTAAAAAGACCTTGACCGTCCAATCAAAGGTCAAACAAGAGGATTTCGCAAACGCGAAAATCTAAGGAGGGCATGGAAATGGACCTTGACCGCCCAATCAAAGGTCAGACAAGAGGATTTTGCAAACGCAAAAATCCATGGAAGACGAACGAAAAAAGACCTTGACCGCCCAA
>JAMKQA010008877.1:0-13651 GCA_024699735.1 Posidonia australis | reverse complement strand
TGGGTTGGTGTGCTAGCTAGGTGTGCTAGGTTGGTGTGCTAGCTAGGTGAGCTAGGTAGGTGCTCTCCCCTATTGGCCTGGTTTTCTAACTGGGCTGCGGGCTTAGGGATTGGTCCAAAGGTCAACCATATCCAAAGCAACAAATGAGGCCTTATCTATGAACTACCTCAAAATCGAGGTGTCTACAACGACATACTGAATTATTTCAGTATGTCGTTTTTCTATCAGATTAGGTCCTCTAGTTGAAATTCGGTTGGTCGAACCTCCTCAGTCTACCGTTTTTGGCTATGAGTGTTGACCATTATGTCCTAATTCGGTCGACTGGATTTATTTGGTCTACTAAACCAGGAACTTTCGGTCGACCGGTTAGGTTTTTGGTCTACCGTTTTGGGTGTCTATACCTATTTCGATCGATCAATTCTGGTCGATCTTCTAATCCAAGAGATTTCTGTATACTGAGCCCATTTCGGTATGTCGAATCAAGGCTTAGTTGTTTTATAAAATGTGATTCTCGTGAATTTTCCGAAATTATTTGTTTTTCCCATTTGAGATGGGATCATGGGCCATTAGTTGTGGTCTTGCGGGACACCAGATGTATCATTTTGTCGAGGTTTTTGAATGAGTTTCCAAAGATATAAAATGGTTTGGAAATGATTTTCAAAGAGATTGTTGGCCTATTTTGAAAAATGGTTTTCCAGGTTTTCTGTGTGTCGACCAAGACACTGTGGAACCGTGTCGTCGAGACCAGGGAATGTGACAACATTCTCGGGTGGTCGGGTGCATCTCCCTGGTTGAGGTTGAGGGCCAAGATACCTGAGGATAAGAGTCGTCGGGTCTTGGAGGTATGAGACTTCCTCATTGTCATCTCGAGACTAGGGTTTTGGTCTACAGCTTGAAGTGTCTTGTGGCATAACGAGAAGGTACGATACTCTTGTTGTCGCTGTGAGCACTAAGGCTCAGGTGTTGTCGGATGTGGAGGTATGACACTCACTCTTGAGTACCATGTAAAGGATGCTGTGAGGAAGCGTATCTTGTGGTGGCTAGTGTGGATGGGACACGTGCCCTATAACTGGTAGTGTCCTGAGAAACAAGATTGCCTTCCCTAGTGAGGGTTGGCTCTATGAGGGTTCTCCAGGTGGGAGGATCACAGGACGGTGGTTGGCTCCTACACAAGGTGGCACACCGTGGCAGTGTAATGCACTTCGGTGGTTGCTTGTGGCCACAGTTGGTTGCTTGGCGTCAGACTTCCTGACTCACTATGTATGGTTTTAACCATTGAGGGCATTGTTCGTGGTTTTAGACTAGTAGAGCCTTGTCTACTATTTTGGCCGGTGTGGGCCATGTTTGCTGTGGTGTTCAGTCTTGTAGGCCTGATTTGTGGGATTGATTTGTGGGATTTTAGAGAAAATGATTTATGAAATGATGTTAAAGGAAAATTAATTAAAGTTTTGTTTTCCGTTGATTTCATAGGGTGCGTGCTAGGTGACTTTTGTCACTCACGCTTTCTTCGTGGTTTTGAGTTGCAAGTGCAAACATGCATATGAATTTTAGCATAGTGCATATAGTCTGGAGTCTCATAGCCGCACACACAGATTCCTAGTAGTTGATATTTCTATTTAGCTTTAAATTTCTTGTAATTTAATTTGTTTTAAATTATTATGAAAATTGAGGACATTACAACTATGACAGAGGAACAATGGAAGGAATTTAATGAAAAGGAGTTAACCTTAATCTAGCTGTTTATGTCTATTGAGGTTTTGTGCGAGATCATCGATGAGGAAAGTGTGGCAAGTGCCTTGCAAAAATTGAAATCCTTGTATATGATGAAATCTTTGGCTAGTCGTTTACACTTGAAGCAAAGTTGTTTATACTTTGTATGAGTGAAGGTACGCCTGTTAAACAATATATGGATGAGTTTATCTCTATAATAATCAATTTAGAGAATGCTGATATAAAGCTAGAAGATGAGGACCAAGGTTTGCTACTTTTATGTTCTTTCCCACTATCCTTCAAGAATTTTTGGGAAACTCTTATCTATAGGAAGATTATATTTCTTTTGAGGACGTTAAGAAATCTTTTCTTTCTAAAGAATTGATAGATAGAGAACTAACCCATGAAGGGGATGTAAAGAATGAAGTCCTACTCTCAATAGGAAGATCCATGGAGAAAGGATCAAGTAGCAACAAGAATAGGTCTAGATCTAAATCTAAGGGTAAATCAAAGTTTTGCAACTATTGTAAAAAGAAGGTTCATATCTTGGAGGAATGTTACAAGCTTCAAAATAAAGAAAAGAGAAAAATTAATAGCAAGAATCAAGACAAGCTCAATGTAATCCAAGCTATTGTTGCAGATAAAGATTCAAGCAGCTTTGTTCTTCTCGCCACAAATGAAAGCAAATACAAGAATGAATGAATTCTTAACTCTGGTTGTAATGATCACATGTGTTTTGATAGAGTTTGGTTTTCCACTTATGAATCGATTAAAGGTGTAGACGTGCACATGGGGAATGATTCACGATGCAAGAATGTTGAGAGAGGTATAGTTAAAGTCAAGAAGTATAATGCATTGTAAGGACACTAAGCTAAAGTTCCCCTTGTTCCAGATTTGACAAAGAATCTTATCTCTTTGGACACTCTTGAATCAAACGAGCTAAAATACTCAATTAAAAGTGAATCATTGATAGTTTTCAAAAGAACTTTGGTGGTTATGAAGGTTAAGCTTGTTGGAAACCTTTATATCTTGTAAGGGAGGACAGTCACAAGTTCCAATACATCAGCAACAACATCATCTCCTAACCATGAAGAAGACACAACAAGACTGTGACATTTGAGGTTAGGACATATGAGCAAGAAGGACATAACTTTAATGAGCAAAAGGAAACTTCTTTGTAGCCAATGCACAGGTAAGCTCTATTTCTATAAGCATTGTGTCTTGAAAAAAGTGAGCTTTAAGATAGGAATCCATAAAACATAAGCCAAGTTACTATATCATATTCACTCAAATTTATGGATTCCATCTCGTATTCCATTTCTTGAAGGTGTCCATTACATGTTGACCTTTATAAATAATTTCCTAAGGAAAGTTTGGATTTACATGCTGAAGCATAAAGATGAAGCACTGAAGTATTTTAAGTAGTGGAAAGCTCTAATGGAGAATAAAATAGGAAAGAAAATCAAGTGGCTTGGAACAAATAATGTATTAAAATTTTGCAACTCTCAGTTTAACGAATTTTGTAGAAATAAAGGCATAAGACGTCACCATACTACTCCGTACAATCTTCAACAGAATGGTATTGCAGAAAGGATAAACAGAACTATGACCATGCCTGCCAGGGATCCGGCGCAGAGTCACGTCAGAGGGAGAAGGTCACAGCCATACCAAGATGGCAAAGGCATGCACAAGATAGGATAAAACGAAAAAGAAAAGGAGTCACTATCTAGTCTTTTAAGGAAAAGACGAGGAAAACCACAAACAAACTACAAAGAATGAATACATGAGATGTAAATATGAAGGTCAGATGTCTACTAACCAGAGGATGGGTAAGGATTCCTATTACGCACGAGGAAGGTGTTAGACACCCCCGTACACCCGAGAAACTCGGTCTTTCTAGTTTAATTCGCTTGCTAGAGGTTGAATGAATGTTTGTTAAGCCTAGATCATGCTTTAATTGTGCGAATATGAATTCCAGGACAAGATTATATGGATGTGCAAGAGGGTATGCGACTACTGCGAAGAAATCAACATGAAATGATGAAATTACAAAATATGACACAACAAAGAAAATCACATGAAATGACGAGGTTTTTGGCGAGAAAGGCTCCGAAAATCATATAGGCCTCAAGAGAATCAAAAACTCAATCAACTCAACTCATCAGAATTGCAGAAAACGTCATGGAAATCCTAACGGGAAAATTGCGAAGAAATCCACGCAAAACAAGTAAATTGTGACATGCAAAGAAATTCACATAAAATGACGATGTTTTTGGATAGAAGGCTCTGGGAAACCACACAAATATCAAGAGCATCAAAGATGAAATAGAACCAAATCATTAGAATCATGGAAAACACTAAGGAAACCTGAACGGAAAAATTACAAAGAAATCCCCATAAAACAATCAAACGACGACATATGAAGAAAATCACATAAAATGACAGTATTTTCGGAAAGAAATCTCAGGAAAACCATACTGATATCAAAAAGATCAAAAGTGAGGCCAACTCAAGTCATCAGAATCATAGAAAAAGTTATGAAAATAAAAAAGGAGAAACAATCCGTAAGTGGACCAATGTGGGCCTTTGGTCAGTTTGTGTATGCCCTTAGGCAATGAAATTCAAATCAAATCAAAAAATCCAAGAATACAGAATAAAAGGGATCAAATCAAAAGTCAGACAAAGGATTCTAAAAACGGGATGAGGAAAATCCACGAAAAAGACACATGGGATGCGGGCTTGCTAAAAAAGGATGAGATGATATGCAACTATGATGAAAACTATGCAAAATGCACGAATATGAATCTAAATATGCAAAAGGTGCTGAGGAATGACTTAGGCAAAGGTTATGCATGACTTAATATAAGAACTAACATGCATGTGCATGAATTGGTAACATAGGGGCAATTTGGTCATTTCAATGATTAAATGTAATAAATGCATGTATGGGGATGATATATGGTCTAAGATATGTCAAAATGTATGCGAAATGTTATGAAAATGTTATTTTTGAGAAAACATATAAAGGACAAGGTCTTAAAAACAATAAAATGATGTAAATACAGTAACAAACAAGCACAAGGACCAAAATGCAAAATTCACAAAAAAGGTGAAAACATAGATTAAAATTCATTCAATGACTTCTATTCTAATGTGCAGGTGATGAATCCAATGAGAATGTGGCACTGAGATGTGTGAAAATTGCATATTGGTAATTTCCTGAAAACTCAGGGTCTAATGTGTAAAATTCACACATGAGTGAAAATGTGATTAAAATATGAAACTAAAGATCAACTTACAGTGAAAGCAAGATTTTTAAATGAAATCTATGATTAAATGCAACATATAAAATGCAATAAGTGGAAAATATTTAAAAAAAATGTGAGAAAACGATTAAAACCCTAAATGATGGATTTAAAATTAATCGAAGGGTCTAGATGCAAATTTTCTGTGTTCAGGGATTGCATGTTAAGAACCCAAGGGGCTGTATGCAAAATTACAGGACTTAAATGTGATAAAAACTGGATTTTTGTGTTGATTAGTGTAATTATGAAGTTTCTTAGGGTCAGGATGCAAATTTTACAAAAAAAACGCATTTAAATGCAAAGAAAATATGATCTCAGGAGCTTAAGTGTGATAAAACATGCATGAATAGAACTGAAAGTGGAATTAAAGATTAAACTGGATAAAATATGCAATATTTACAATGTAACGATATAAAAAGGAGAATTCAGGAGTCAAAGAATAAATTCTTGGGACTTAATTGCAAAAAAAACATGAATGCAGGGGTTTAATCATGAGAAAACATATATCTATAGAACTGAGACTGAAATTAAAATGAAATAGGGTAAAAAATGCAATATTTACAGTAAAACTAAAGAAATGAAATTTTAATTAAAAGCTTAGGGGTTAGGGCATAAAATCCTAAGACCTACTTGTAATGCTTTAAAACTAACAGGAGCTTTAAAATAAATCCTAAAAAAAAAAAGTAACAGTCACCGCCGACGATTCAAAGATTGCCGGTAGCGACGGCTTGGGAGGGCTCAGATCTTGGGAGGCTCATCTGAGCCCTCCCAGAGGCTGATCGGTGATCAGAGGAGTGGGGTAGCTGGAGGAGGAGATGGGGGGAAGATTCGATGGCGCCGATCGAACCCTTGACGGCTGAAACGCACCGTCGATCCCCCTTATCGGCGTTCTTCTCCGGCGACGAGGGCTTCCACAGTGGCGTGTCTGGACGTGATGGCTCGACGCAGTGAAGGTCAGGACAGCTTCGAGGGGTCTTGATGAGGCTTCCGGAGGCATCAGTGGGGACTAGGACTGGCTGGAGTACTCTCCCTGTCGCGGGCTCCGACGACGGTCGTGACAGAGGCGGAGACAGGGCCCTGGAGTCTGGAGCGGCAATGTTGAGGCTTGGAGAAATTCGTGGCGGTGCAGCAGAGCTTCGGGATACAATCAGGAACGTTTGGATGGCGTCGTGGGTCTCGACGACGGCGATCGGCGGTCGACGGGGCATCGACGAGCTTCTTAGGCAAAGGAGGCCTGAAGAATTCCTCCTGAACACCGTGAGCTCAGGGAGGAGAAGGAGGATGAGGAGGGGAGTCAGAAGGCCTCTGGCCTCACCGACGACAGGGGACCCATCATCGGAGGGAGACAACGGCTTACTGGGGTGGGGCTAATCCCCGCGAAGTCTTAACCAGACAGCCCAGGAAGATCCTACTGCACTAAAGGAGCATGATTTGAACAGGAAGAGGAAGAATTACCTAAGGATGGGGCTGACTGTCTCCTCGTGTGTCGACGGCGGTGCTCCGGTGGACGTTCTGGTTAAGGAGGTCGGGGGCTTTTGGGGCTAAAAAATTAGGTGGAGAGGGTGCTCTGAAGGAGGGGGAATTGGCAGGGGCTATCTGGTTGTTTTTAGTGCTGGAAGGAGGAGGGTTGAGGTGCACTTGGAGCAGAAGAAAAATCGAAGCATCAGCGACGGGTCTCTTTTAAACTCTGACGGGCTTCCTCTGGAACCGTCGATTCTCCTCCTCAGGGGCTGGGTGTCGCTGCATCGAGCACGTGATGGAGGAGGAAGGTTTGGAGATCATACGATGGGAGGATTGAGCGTTGGAGATCTCGGGGGTGACTGTCGGAAATCTCGTCGGGGAACCAGGAGTCGTCGGAATTATTTTCTGGCTTCCAAAAGTTTTTGATTGAAGGGTTTAACGGGGTATTGGGCCTGGTTTTGGGCTTTGTTTTAGGGTTTTCTATTTTTGTTTTAGGATTTTTTAGAGATTTTAGGGTTTTGATTTTAGGTTTTGTAATTTGAGTTAAATTTCTGATTTTGTAACTTAGGGTTTAGTTAATTGGTTTTAAATTAGTGTTTTTTAGGGATTTAATTACTTAAAGGTTTTTAGAAATTTGATTATTTTAGGGTTTTAGGATTTTGAATTTAATTAGGCTTTTGGATTTTAATTAGTGTTTTTTAGTTTAATTAGGGTTTTTGTGTTTTAATTAGGGTTTTGTTTAATTTAGGGGTTTTGGATTTTAATTAGGGTTTTGGGTTTAATTGATTAGGGTTTTTTTGAATTTAAGTAGATTAAAATTTTGTGTTTGAGTTTTAATTTAGATTTAATTATTTTTTTACTTGACTTAATTAGGGATTTAGTTTAAATTGTAGTTTAATTGATGTTTAATATGGTTTTGACTTAGATTTTGACTCCATTGATTTTACCCGATTTTTGTTTGGATTAGGGTTTCTTTTAATTAGATTTAATTTTTAATGGATTTTATTAAGTTTTACTTGATTAGGGTTTTAATTTGGATTTTAAATGGTTTTGACTTTAATTAGGGTTTTCATTTGATTAATTATGGTTTTAAATGATTTAAATGGATTTTAACTTTAATTAGGGTTTTTATTTGATTCATTAGGGTTTTCACTTGATTAATTGGATTTTAAGTGGATTTATGTGGGTTTTATTTAATTTTGACCTTAATTAGGGTTTTCATTTGATTAATTGGATTTTAGGTGGATTTAAGTGAATTTTATTTAGTTTTAATTCTTGATTATTATTATTTTTTGCTTTGATTAGGTCAGAGTGGACTGGTGTGGGCCTGATTGGGCTTGTGTGGGCTTAAGTGGATTTGTGGGTTTAGGATTTTGGTGGACGCAACCAGAGCATCTTTCTAGAGGGAGGTTTCTATCAAGTGACAGCAAATTCGAGGTGTCTATAAGAACAATGATTGAGAGAGCTCGATGCATGCTATTGAATGCAAGTATTTCAAAATCTTTCTAGACTGAGGTTATGTCTACTGCATGTTATTTGATGAATAGATCTCCAACCTCAACTATTGATTTTCATATTCCAGAAGAAGTATGGTCTGGTATTCTTGCAAATTATTAAAGATTTTTTACTGCCTCGCTTACGCTCATTGTAATGATGGATAATTGAATACTAGAGCTAGAAAATATATTTTCTTAGATTATGCTTCTGATGTGAAAGACTATAGGTTGTAGTGTACTGACATAAAGACAGTTAGACTATTAATTGATAGGAATGTGGTCTTTACTGAATCAGTTCTACTTTCTCCAAAGGAAAGTACAGTTGCTTTTGATGATATAGGTTCTCGGGAGAATGCCTCCAAGTAGGTGAAGCTAGAAACTAAGCATCTATAACCTGTTGTAGTTGATGCTCAAGATAGTGAGCATGTAGAGACTTAAACAATTGAAGAAGAACCATATAGTATTGCTAGAGGAAGATCAAGGAGAACAGTGAAGTCGAATCCAAAGTATGCTCATTTAGTTGTTGCAAATGCTCTTTTAGTGGCAAAAGAAACCATAGATAGAGGTGAGCCCTCTTCCTATACTCAGGCCATTTCTGCCCATGATTCATCATCTTAGTTGTTTGCCATGAATAAGGAAATGAAGTCTCTTCAAATGAATATAACTTAGGCCTTAGTAGATCCACCTAAAGAAAAGAAGATGATTGGCTGTAAGTAGTGTTTAAAAGAAAGGAGGGCACACATGAAGCCACAGTCACAAAATATAAAGTTTGTTTAGTTGCTAAAGGCTACAGCCATATTGAAGGTATTGATTACAATGATATTTTTGAACCTATTGTTAAATACTTTTCTATTCTTGTTTTTTTTACCTTTGTAGCAGTCCATGATATGAAGTTGGAGTAACTGGATATAATTTACATGGAGAACTTGATGAATAAATTTATATGAAGCAACCAGAAGATTTTGTGTTTAAGGAAAAGAACATCAAGTTTGTTTGTTAAAGAAGTCATTGTATAGCTTGAAGCAATCACCAAGACAATGATATAAGAGGTTTGATGCTTTCATAGTTATACACAAGTATCATAGAAGTGTTATGACAATTGTGTTTACAAGAAGAAACTTGATGATGGCTCTTTTATCGATTTGTTTATAGATGTTGATGATATATTGATTGCAACCACTAATAAACATAAGATTTGCAATTAGAAAACCTTGTTAAGTAGAGAATTTGAAATGAAAGATTTAGGACCATCGAAGAAAATTCTTAGTATGGAAATCTAAAGGGATAAAAAGAACAGAAAGTTGTACCTATATCAAGAAAAATACTTGAAGAAAATTTTACAATGGTTTGGAATGGAAAACTTCAAGTCAGAAAAAATTCTTCTTGGAGCACACTTCAACCTTTCTACCGATCAATCTCCACAGACAGAAGAAGAAAAGGCTTACATGTCTCGTGTTCCTTATTCCAGTGCAGTTGAGAGCATCATGTATGTTATGATTTGCATTCGTCCAGATATTACACAGGCTATCAATGTTGTCAATAGATATTGTAGACATCCCGATTTTGAGGTGACTCATAGATAAACTTTCCAGATGTTGCTTTGGATGTGGCAAACTCAATCCCATCAGCTAAACCAACCACAAACCTATAGCAGGACCGTAGCCCAATTAGCAATTCAGACAGGTAGGGAAGAGCACCAAGTTAGAGCACCAATATTGAGCACCTAGCTGAAGCACCAAGAAGGAGCACAGAAGTGGCACACCTAGCTGGAGCACCACGGTGGCGCACCTACCTAGCGCACCTACCTAGCGCACCATCCTGGCGCACCAAGCTGGCGTACAGCCACTTCTCAGGCTGCTGGCTGCTGACTTTCCACCTCCCATGTCTGTAACCCTTACCAACGAATATGCCATGGAATCTACGCCAGGCTCTTCATTTACGAGGTTGCCTGCATTCCATGGGAGTTACCCTTGTAAAATCTTATATAAGGACCCCCATGGGCAGCCACTTGGTGGAATCCTTGGTAAAATCCCTGATCAAGCTATCTACTCATTCCAGCAACTCTCTCTCGTTTTCTTGAGAATACCCTTGCACTCTAGAGCATCTACAGCCCCTCCAAAGCAACAAGGAAGTCTTATCTTGGATTTTCTAAGAAGGAACACCTCGGACAAGGTAAGTTCCTCTCCTTTCTTTTACTTTTAATCTTAGTTCTTGCACTGGATAAACATGCCATGAACATGATAGGTATTCTGATTTTATGCTATTTACATGAGAGTTTTAGGATGAGATGATTGCTCCATGTATAAGATACTCTACATGTAAAATCTGAATAAAAAATTCTACATTGTAATGTTTTTGCAAATGGTCTTTCTTCTCTGTTTCTTTACACAAGGAACCATGATTCATACAAATGTATGCTAGGAAATAAGCAGCAAATATATTCTTTATGTATTCATCATTTGCATATGGTTGTCAAGTTCACTCACTCATTTCCTATCCTTTAGAATCCCATGCAAGTATTTCAGCCCATAACCCATGATTGGGCATGGTTTGAAACTAACGATAAAAGACTTTCATTTGTTTATGTTTCATCATGTTTCAGTTTTTTATCATCTGCATAGCTGATCTGATTAAAGAAAAATCCTTGATCTCTGAAATCTGGACCAGATTCTGAATCAGACTGCAATCTGATTCAGGTTTTCTGGGGAGCACTATTCTAGCGCACCAAAGTGACGCACCAGAGTGGCGCACCTAACCAGAGCACCATTCTGGTGTACCAGTCTGGTCAGAGAGTAAATCACCCTGTTTGCACCCCCACTCTGCATGGTTTCCCGGATGGTTTTGACTCTGATTTTCCTTGTATTGATTCTCTGATATTACATGTATTTGCATGCATGTTTTCAGCTTAAGATGATACTGTTATTAAGACTTTTGTACCATGCATATTCAGCCTGTCTTTGAAATCTGGTAGGCTGATTGCCCCATGGATTCCTATATGGAGATTCTTATGCATCAGCCCATGATCCAGGTCTAGATAGCATGGCTAAATCTTGTTGTTTTTACCATGCATAAAGGGTGTGATCTTGTGTGAGGCATATCGCCTTTGAGCACAAGGTCCATGTTATCTTTTCATGCTTGGATTTCTTGAGATTACAAGGGTTTTACATGGCATTGCATTCTGGTTTGCATCATATTACATGACATTGCACTGCATAGCTTTCTGGTATTTTCTTTGGCACATTTTCCTGGCCCCACTAGAGCACTAATGTGGCACACCAGACTGGAGCACCAGTCTGGCGCACCATACAGGCGCACTAGCTTGTTTCCAGTGGCATTAAGCAGCTTTTCACACGATTTTAGCATGCTTTCCCGTTTTGATTTGCTTCTGGTTTTCTCTGGCTTTCTCCCCTGGGTGAACTAGGAAGACCCTTTTCTGCTTTTAGCCCTTTCCATGCATGGTAAATCATATTTTGCATATAGTAAAGCAAGGATGAAAATCATTCAAAGTTCTTAGATCTCTGATCTTATTTATGCAATATCCTTGCACCGATGCTTGACCCGCTATGCGAGTGACATTTCTGAGCATCAGGACACACCCTACAACCCATGCACTCCTATTTAGCATAAGACACCACTCACTTAGCATGGCATTGCATATTACGCTCGGGCGTACAGAAAAGGCTGAAAAGCCAACATTTCATATAAGTAAATGAGAAACCCATAGAAAGATCGATTTTCGGGCGCACGAGGGTGCCTAATACCTTCCTCGTGCGTAACAGGGATCCTTGCCCATTTATGGTTAAAGACCTTCTTTTCCATTTGCATGATTTGAATATTTTAAGTGGTTTTCCTCGTCTTCCGTTTTTAAATAGACTAAGTGGCGACTCCTGCATTTTATTATTGCATTTTATTGATTTGCCGTGACTTTGCCGACCCTCGCGCATTTAGCCTTTCACGCCAAGCCCCGAGGCTGTCGCCTGCATGGTTACAGATATATGACAAATCTAGGAAAGGAGTATTGGCAAGCAATGAACTGGATTTTAAGATATCTCAGAGGTGCTGTAGATGTTCGTCTGGAATTTTGAAGGAATGAGAAAAAATTAGTTGAGTTCGTTGGCTTAGATTTTGTAGGTGATTGTGATAAAAGAAGATCCCTTATGGGATATTTATTTTTCATTAGAGGTTGTGCAGTCAGTTAGAAGTCAATCTTACAAACTATAGTGACATTGTCAACCATAGAAGCTAAATATATAGGTTTCGTAGAGACAATCAAAGAAGCCATATGATTAAAGGGTCTATTTATTAAGCTTGGCTAAGAACAAGATGATCATGTTGTGCATTGTGATAGTCAAAATACCATTCATCTATCAAAGGATCAAATGTTTCATAAAAGAACAAAGCATATTGATGTCAGATACCATTTTATACAGAAGCTCATGACTGATGGTGAGATCCAAGTAATGAATATTGATATTGCAAATAATCCAGTCGGCATGATGACCAAGTGTCTTTCACCAACCAAGCTCAAGTTTTGTTTTGACTTGGTTGCATTGTGCAACTCTTGAAAGGATAAGCTTTTGACAGAGAAAGAGCGAAGAACCACACATATGGAAGAACTTAAGTCAATGTGGAGATTTGTTGATATGTGTGACTTGAATTAAACTTATTTGGCAAGTTTACTGTTTGGTGGACATCTGCACGATTGTTGAAATGCAGATCCCCAACCAAGAGAAAAATGAATATCCGCTGGAGCACTGTCAAAGACCAGGAGAAAAATGGACATCCACAGTGGACGTCTGCTTCGTCTACAACTTTCCAAATTTGAATCCAGAGATTTAGCAGACGTTTGTTGTAGCAGGCTATAAAGATATAATTCGTATTTTAAGGTTTAGTAACTTGATTTTTTTGACTGTAAATCTAGAAGGCGACGACAGTAACTCTCTTAAGCACTTCCCTCACTATTGTACTGCAAAAAAAATCTAGTGGATTTGATTTCCTCTTCATCCATGGACGTAGGTTTCAACCGAATCACGTAAGATCTTGTGTTTTCTTAGTGTATTTCTTTCTTTTCCTCTTTCTCTTGTCTTACTTTATTCTCCCATGAATCTTGATTGCTTGTTTGTGTGATTCTATACAATATCCACACGTTTTCAATTTATGATCCGCATTACAATCCATATTTTATGATTTTAGATGTACATTTCATCTGAAGGTGCAACAGCGATAGCGACGTCGATATTGGGGCTCCGGCAGGTATAGATTTCCGGTGGTCTTTCTTTTCTCTTTGTTTTGTTGTGTTTTTTTTGTTTCCACTACCACCGCTTTGTATAGAAAGCAAATAAAACCCGTTACTCCCCTTCATCCCAATTGCTCCTAAATTTCTAGCGATATCACTAGCCGTTATTGTGGTCTTCGTTGACCACTGTAGACAGTCCGATTTTGAGGTAACCCAGAGATGAGTATCCACATGTTGCTTTGGATGTGATCAACTAAGCCCCAAACCTATTAGCAAACCAGAGTCCAGAGAATTTTGTGAGCTGAGTTGGCGCACCAACCAGGCGCACCTTCCAGGCGCACATCACTGGCTCACCAAGTAGGCGCACATCACTGGCTCACCAAGCAGGCGCCCAGCCGTTTTCAGGCTGCGGCTGCAGACCTTCCACCTTCCGGGTTGTTACT
>JAMKQA010008876.1:0-12869 GCA_024699735.1 Posidonia australis | reverse complement strand
GTAGTGCATATAGTCTGGAGTCTGCTAGCCGCACACACAGGTTCCTGGTGGTTTGATATTTTACTGTTTAGCTTTAGTTTTCCCGTAATTTAATTTGTTTAAATTATTGTGGAAAATTTGGGGCGTGACACTATGCTTGGCCGAAGTATGGATCAAATCCCAGATGGATCTGTCTGCCTTGACCTTTTTCAACTGTGCAGTAATGTCGGCTACCAATGGGTCACCTTTGGCAGTGGGGTTAGCTATTGTGACTGTCTTTTCAGGGATTGGACTGGTAATATGGGTTCTTGCTTGAGTGGATGAAGTCACAGGCTGACTGGTTCTGTTAGTTGGAATCAGGGCCTTGTATACCCTTCCAAACCGCGTAACGTCAGCACACATCTTAGTAGTATAGCTATAAGGCATGTGGTGGGTGTCCTGTGTCAAATTGATGACCACAGGAGCATGGGCCCTTAATTCCACTAGGGCCGAAATTGGCAGGGTAGGGGTTTGCGCTTGGTGGGTCAAATCGATTCTTGGTTTGGCTAGTAGGCTAATTGTTGGTGGGGTGGATTGCATGGTGGGTTTGGTAGCCAAGCGCCTCGGTCGAGCAGTTAACTGGATCATATTGACAACAGAGTTGGAAGCTTCAATGAAGGATTGACTCAGCTGATAAGAGAGTGGTTATAAAACATCATGGATGAGGAGGGAAGGATCAAAAGATTCAACCACATTTGAAGAAAGGAAAAAGACTCTCGAGGTTCCTAGCGTATGCTCAGGCAAAGGTTGGTGGACTATGTTGCTAGATGTGGATGCAGATGAATGTGGTGTCTGTGTAGTAGGCATGGACTCTCCCTCTTGTGTGTGAATACTGATGACCTTTCTATTAATCAGGCTCTAAATTGCATTCCGGAGTGTATAGCAGTTATCCGTAGAATGCCCCGCGGTTCTATGGAAACTACAGAATAAATCTGCTTTATACCACGGTGGAAGTGGGTTTGGCGGTGGGCGGATTTCTAGAAGCTTTAGTAATGACGCTACCTTGGGAAGTATGACACTTAGCGGCTTGACCAGTGGAGTGTAGTCCCTCTCAGAGTGTGGAGGTCGTCTTGACCCTGGGTAGCGCCCTTGCCTTGCCAGTGCGGGCTAGTAGACCGGTTCGGTGGTGGTAGTGATTTGTGATGTTCGTGGTGCTCTAGGTGCAAGAGAGTAAACAACCTGATTCTGAGCTGGCGAGCTCACCACATTGGCTGGCATAACAGGAGCCCCTACGTATGCCACAGCATTCTTAGCAGAGTCTTTCTTCCGCCCGTAGCTAGTGCTGGATCCATTGTTACCACCGTTGTTGTTACCAGTTCCGCCGGTAAGTATGGCCTGCTTTACGAATGTTGCTAATGCTGGAAAGCTTCTGCTATTTAGCGAGCTCTCAACACGAGTGCTAGCTCTGTTCAGGGATGCAATGGTGGTAATAGGCTGGATGCTAAGTAGAGCTTCAATGGCTGGCAGCACCCCTCGAATTATTATTTCGATAGACTCATCATTAGAAGGTCTATCATGCACTTGTGATGTGAGGGCTCACTAGCACCCAACGTACTCTTCGAACGGCTCGTGGGGCTTCTGCTTGGTGGCGAACAGGTCCTCAAGCTTTGGGACCATGTCAAGGTTAAAAGAGTACTGCTCAAAAAAGCTTGGCTCAAATCATTCCAGGTCCTTATGGCAGACATATCCAATGATGTGAACCATTTTAGAGCTGGACCTGTAAGACTTTTCTGGAAGAAACGAATGAGAAGTTGCTCGTCGGCCTATAGCAAAGCGAGATCGCCATAGTATGCCCGAATATGTGAAATTGGGCAGCCTTTTCCATTATATTTCTCAAATTTCAGGATATGTAAGTTCGGTGGGAGTACCACCTCTGGGAAATAGCAGAGGTCTCGGAAGGATAAAGACTGGCAGTCCCTGCCCTACACTTGACGTAGAGTTTTCTCCAAGTCATTCATCCTGGCAAAAAGTGCATTGGGAGTTGCTGCTGACATTGAGTATGCAGCCAGGTTGGGTCCTACGTACACTGTGTCTATAGCACCCGTGTGCTCCTCCAGATCTATCATCTCGCCACCTGGTGCCATGGCGTGAGGCCAGCGTACCCGTGCATGTGTGCTACTTGTGGTGGTGTGCATGCATGAAGCTTGTACCTGATGCATGGGGTATAGAGATGTTATGCTATGTGGGGTGTGTTGTTGTGTGTGGGAGCAACAACTACTGAACCGATACGGTTGGGTTCGTAGGCCGATGTACTCCCTCCAGCTCGAAAGGCTAACCACCAGTGGAGGGAGGAATATATTGTGCATGCTGTGGTAGTGATGCCATTGGTAGAGTAGTAACGCTTGTCGTTGGGACAGTGGGAAGCTGTAGCGACGGTTGCAGTGGTGGTGTGACTGATGTAATGTGAAGTGCCTGAGCAGGCGGAGCAAGATCCTCAGGAATGGGACAGAAAGGCGCAATCAGAGTGGGATCCAAAAAGAAGGCCATGTTTTGCAACTTCTGCGCAAGGGCCAAAAGTTACTGAGATTGTACGGTAATAGAACCATCGGTAGCAGTATTGTGGGTTGGAAGAGCAAGCGGTAGTGATGTCATAGGGGGCTGGATGTTCAAGGATGCTGCAGGTCGAATGCCTACTAATGAGGCAATCGCAACCAACTGAGTGTCAAGTGAAAGAGGGTGAATTGATGGACAGGACATGACCAGATCAGATGTCCTAGTGGTATTCATAGTAACCACCTCAGCTACGAGCTCCAGACCAATGACGGTCTGCCAGTGTCCCGCAACCGGCAGACAAGGAACTCCAGTCTCCCGAAAGTGGCTATCATGGAGTGAAGGTGGAATGACTAATGACATAGTAAAAGAAGGAGGAGGGGCAGAAATAGGAATCTCTTCCAAGGTAGTTGGTGTAACAGTCTCAGAAGCTTGCTGGGCCATAGCGGACCGTGAACGGGTAAAGACGGGGCTGGGATTGCATGTGAAAGGACGACGCCTACGAGGAGCTATCGTCAGAAATGACGGATAGGTTGAGGAAAGACAGTCGGGAACAATGCCTCAAGATGGAGGCTACAGAAAGGGACTCCAAGGCTCAGACCTAGGAACTCGCACACAGAACTCTATACCTAGCAAAGGAAAATAACCTAATGTGTTAGTGAAGAAATGAAGACAAGACAACAAAAGAAGTAAGTTAGCTACGCAATTGTTTGTTAGGGTGGCATGAATGGCAAACATGCACATGAATTCTACTAATATGCTCTCTCTCACCATGCATGTCCCACATGGATCGGACCACATGGGACGCACTTATGGGTTTGGGTTTCGACTCTGGTCAGAAAAGTAAGGTCCCCATTCTAAATCCTGGCCGAAGCACAAGCAGTGAACGGGTGGTGTATTGGTGGCCTCGTCTCCTGCAGTAGCATGGAGTTGTACCCACTACTAGCACCGACATGACCCCAGACAAGGGGGGACAAACTAGCAACACGTCCTATGCCAAAGCTATAGAACGGGCTACTAGAATTGTCCTTCGTAGACTGTGGGTGACCGAGAAGAGAAGATGCATGCCCTATATGATCAATCATGCGATATGCTTTTGTGTCTTTTACTTGCATTTTATTAAACCATAGGGATTTGTGAGCATTTGTCTCTAGTTATGCCTTATTATTTGTTCATCTGAGTTTGTGCATTTTATTTTAACCAGATAGGGAGGCAAACATGTATCTACTCTCCTAATCATGGCAAATTCAAATAAAAGGGAAAAACACACAATCAAGGCATCCAAACAAGTCAGATAAAAGGCATGAACATGGCATGTGCTGGTGTGGTGCTCACAAGTAGGTGTATAAAAGCATGTATCGAAAAACAAAGCATCAATTAAGTCATGTGCATGTGCAGTGGCATAGCAATAGTGTAAAGAAGGGAAAAGGCATGTTTAGTCAAATATGTACAAGCAAACAAGCACAAAGTATATAGACCAAAGACAAGTAAGGAAATCAAAACGAAAGCTAGAATCTGGTTATCCCCAACAGATTCGCCAGTTCTTGTGACCATGCCGGTGGTACCCTGCACGACTCTCCCCTACCATGTGTGTGGAAACACACGAGGAGACCCGATATGGTCATGGTGAAGATGGTGAATCCAGACAAGAAGACTAAATTCAGAAACACCAAGGGAAAATAAGAAAGGATAAGGAAAGGAGTCGCCACCTAGTCTTTTAATGAAAAGACGAGGAAAACCAAACACACAAGAAAACCAAGAAGCAAACAAGATGCAGAAAACATGGGTGCTCCGTGCCTAATGGATAAATGAACAAATGAATGTGGGCTAGAGAAAGGGTTCGGATTCTAGTTACGCATGGGGAAGGTGTTAGGTACCCCCATGCGCCCGAGAAAACTTGATCTTTCTAGGTTTCTTACTTGTCAAGGGTCTACTAAATGTGTGTGCTTGCCTATTCCGAATGCTCATGCTAAAGATGACTGGAGAAAACATGCCAAATCAAAGAAAAGAAAGGAAATAAGGGGAAAAAATTAATCCGAGGGTCAAATGTAGGCATTAAGAATGCCGCTTTACTGTATGCCCTTAGGCGATGAGGAAAAGCATGAAAATCGAGAAATTCTTGGAAAGTGTCACGCAAATCAGTGGAAATTTTGGAGAAAATATGAGAAAATGATCCGCTTTCGAGACAATGTCGGCTTTGTGAAGCCTTTTAATATAAACGCTTGGGCGATTGAAAACCAAATCGAATCAACGACGTGAAAATCGGAAGAAATCTAGGAGACGGTGAGAAAACCTAGCTCGAAAAGAGTTGGAAAAGGAAAGGCAAGAAAATTGCACGAAAAGTGCGACAAAATGTGCAAAATGCATGTGTGAGTGTAAAAATACGAATTTCAGGGGCTAAATTGCAATTTAACCAAAAAAATAATGCTATTCTAAATAAAAACTAAAACTCTGAAGCCCAAATCATCAAAAATACATAGGAAAACACATTCTATGCAATTATGAAGAAATCTAGGGTCAAATGTGCAAATATTTGCATTTCTGGCCAAATTGATGTTTCGTAGGGTTTAAAATGCAATTCTGCCACTAAAACATGCATTTAAAGCAATTCAATGGAAATTCAGGGTAAAATATGTGAGAAAATGGATTCAGGAAAGTCTCAGAATGTTTTAGGTGCAAAACAATAATTTTTCCCTAGAAAACATGCATTTAGTGTGAAATCTGTAAAGTGAAGGGGCTAAAATGCAATTTAACCAGAAAAAATAATGGATTCAAAAGATTTCAGAGAAGTTCAGGGGCTAAAATGCAAATTAACAAAAGAAAATATGCATTCTGGATAGTTTTAGTAAAGTTCAAGGGTTAAAATACAATTTACCCAAAGGAATATGCATTCTGTGTTATTTTGATGAAGTTCAGGGGTTTAAATGCAATTTTGATGGAAAAATGTGCATTCAAAAAGCTTCAGAAGAGCTCAGGGTCCTTTATGCAAATGGTTGGATTAAAATGCATGAAAAGAAACTCTTAGGGTTTTTGTTAAACTTTCAAACCTGGAAAACATTATTTTGAATACTCAAGGGGCATAATGCAATATTTTCAGTTAAAACTTTATTCAAACGATTCATGAAAAATGATTAAGGACCTAAATGTAAGAAAATGACTTATTTGCAATAAAGAAAAGGACCTAAGTGTAACAGATCAGAAATTTCAGAAGTTTTATTAAAATAAAACTATTTTTTAATTCTTTAAAAGAAAATGACAACGACGGCCGTCGACGATGGAGCTCCGTCATCGACGACCACCAAAGAGGCTATCAGAGGCTTTCCCGTGGTCAGATCTCTTGGGAAGCAAGAAGAGGAGGAGGGGAGAAGATCAAACGGCTTGGATCGATGTTTCAATGGCAGGAGAGAGCTACCCATTCCCGTCGCCATCGAGGCACTCTGGCGACGGCATCGGGGAAGAAGAGGGACTGTTGGAGCTGCGGCGCTGTGATCCGGAGGTCGTGGAGGCTTTGAGGTGTCGAGTGGGGCTTGTCCTTCTCTTCCAAAAGTGAGAATGGTGGATGATGATGCAGAGGGGGCTCCAACTGTCGCCGACGTGCTCTTCTCCGACAAGCGAGGTCGCTGCGGTGATCGGAGGCGCGGGGCTCGTCTTTGGAGGTTCAGGCGTGCTTGGGGTATTCCATGGAGTGTTTCTTGAAGCTCGGAGCAGCGCAGAATGGCTGGAGGCGTGGCGTCTTCTCCGGCTCCGGCGAGACATCGTGATTCCAGCGAGGTTCGGGTGGAGGCCTCCGTGGCAGTTGGAGATGGAACTTGAGAGGCGGAAAAGCAAGATGGAGACTAGGAGAAGTAGACCTATGGTTCTAGGGCCAGGGATAAGCCCTGGATCAGCACCCCCACCTATATCGTCGAAAAACGGGGACGGCGAGATCAAAGGAGTGATTTCGACCAAAGGAGGCCTCTGGCTTGATTGGAAACGATGTAGAAAGACTAAGGAATCTCTAGGAAACTAAATATGAAGCTAAATAAGGTTGGAGGAGGGCATACCTGGCCTGACGACGCACATCTCCTCCGCAGCTTGCCGGAAATGGCCTGAACCCACGCTTCTCACCTCCGCGAACTCCTCTCTCTCTCTAGAATTCTTCCTCACTCTGGAATTCTCTATTTTCCTCTCGCGAAAAGACCCGAAACATTTGCCTCTGCTGCTCCTTTTATAGGTGGAGGTCGCCGATGGTTGCAACGACCCACTAACTGAACCTAACAGAACCTAACTAACTAACAAACTCAACTCCCCTAACGCCTGTAACTGCCTGATGTCCCACAGACTCCCTCCATCCTGCCTGCCTGCTTGTCGACAGTGATTGACGGTCGTCCAAGCTGGCAGCGGCACATCTAGCGCCTCTGGTTCGTGGGAGGCTCGAGCTAGATCGGTGGTTGCAGCTTGGTGACATGGTGAGATGGGCTGAAAGAGGAAAGAGGTAAGGTCTATTGTGATGCAGAAGGGGGATATTGGGTTCCGGTGAAATTAGTTGAATGAAAGAAATGGGTTTATAAGATAAAGGGAAAAAATATAAATAGAGAGGAGGAGATGGACTGTTGGGTTGGAAGAGGAAGAAGGCAATGGGTTGAGTTGTTGCATTATGGGCCTTTATGGGCTTAATGGGCTTAATTGGGCCAAGGTGGACCTAAGTGGGCTTTGTGGGCCTTCATGGTCTTAATTGGGCCTAGGTGGACCTAAGTGGGCTTTGTGGCCTTCATGAGTTTTTTGGGGTTTTAGGGGCTTAATTGGGCCTAAGTGGGATTTAGGGGAGCTTAGTGGGCCTTCATGGGCTTTGGTGGACTAAACTAGGGTTTAAGCTCATTTGTGATCAAAAGCCCAGCCACCATACTTTATCCTACAAGCATGAAAATTTGCAAAATTGGGGTGTCTACAACTACTAGTGTACAGGCAGCAACGCCGAGAGTGAACGGAGTCACTGCCGGTGTACAGGTAGCAGCTCGAAACCGCCGAGAGTGAATCGAGTCGCAGTCGGTTTACAGGCAGCCGCTTGGAACCACTGCGAGTGAACCGAGTCATTTCCGGTGTACAGGTAGCGGCTCGGAACCGTCGAGTGTGTACTAAGTCGCTGCTGGTGAATAGGCAACTACTCGGAGCCGTCGAGCGTTAGCTGAGACGCTGACTGTGTACACGCAATGGCTCGGAACAGTCGAACGTGAACTGAGTAGCCGCCAGTGTACAAGCAGCGGCTCAAAACCGTCGTGAGTGAACCGAGTCGCCGTCGTCATACAGGTAGTGGCTCGGAACCATTGAGAGCGAACCGACTCGCAGTCGGTGTACAGGCATCAGCTCGGAACCACCAATAGTGAACGGAGTCGTTGCCGGTGTATAGGCAGTGGCTCAGAACCGCTGAGAATGAACAGAGATGCTTCTAGAGTATATGCTGCGGCTCAGAACCGCCGAAAGTGAACACAGTCACAGCAGATGTAGAGGCAGCGGCTCGAAACCACTAAGAGTGAACCAAGCCACTGTCGATGTGTAGGCAGTAGCTCGAAACCACCGGCAGTGAACCGAGTCATTGCCGGTGTATGGGCTACGACTTATAAAAGTCGTGAGGGAACCGAGTCGCTGCCAGTGTAGATGTCGTGGCTCAGTATAGTCAAGAGTTAGCCGAGTTGCTGCCGGTGTACCAGCAATGGCTTGGAACTGTAGAGAGTGAACCGAGTCACTGCCAGTGTACAGGCAACGACGCCAAGAGTGGACCGAGTTGCTACCGGTGTACAGGCTGCGGCTTGGAACCACCGGGAGTGAACCAAGTCACTGTCGGTGTACATGCTATGGCTTGTAACTGCCGAGAGTGAACTGAGTCACTATTGGAGTACAGGTAGTGGTTCGAAACCACAAAGAGTGAACCAAGCCACTGTCGGTGTACATGAAGTGGCTCAGAACTTTTGAGAATGAACCGAGTCACTGCCAGTGTACCAACTGTAGCTCGGAACTGCCGAGAGTGAAGCGAGTCACTACTGGTATACAGGCAGCAACTCCAAACTACCGAGAGTGAACCGAGTCACAGTCGGTGAACAGGTAGCCGCATGGAACTGCCGGGAGTGAACCGAGTCACTGCCGACATACAGGCAACTGCACGGAACCACCGAGAGTTAGCCGAGTAGCTGCCAATGTACAAGTAGTGGCTCAGAACTGTCGTGAGTCAACCGAGTCACTGCCGACGTATAGGCAGTGGCACAGAACCGTCGGGAGTGAATCGAGTGGCTGTCAGTGTACAAGCTGGGGCTCGGAACCATCGAGAGTGAATCGAGTCGCTGTTGATGTACCAGTAGCGTCTCAGAACAGCCGAGAGTGAACCGAGTCACTTCTAGTATACAGGCTATGACTCGGAACTGTCAAGAGTGAATCGAGTCACTACCAATGTACAGGCTGCGGCTCGGAACCAGCGAGAGTGAACCAAGCCGCTACCAATGTGCAGGCAGCGGCTAGGAACATTTGCAGTGAACTGAGTCACTGCTAGTGTACGGTCTACGACTCGGAACAGCCGTGAGTGAACCAAGTTGCTGTCAGTGTACATGCCGTGGCTCAAAACCATCGAGAGTGAACCGCATCGCTGCTAGTGTACCAGCAGCGGCTAGGAATCCCCAAGAGTGAACCGAGTCACTGCTAGTGTTCTGGCAGCAGCGCCAAGAGTGGATCGAGCCACAACTGGTGTACAGGCTGTGGCTCGAAATAGCCGAGTGTGAACCGAGTCACTACTAGTGTACAAGCTGTGGCTCAAAACCACTGAGTGTGAACCGTGTCGTAGCCGGTGTACCAACAACGGCACAGAACTGCCGAGAGTGTACCGAGTCATTGCTAGTGTACAAACAACGGCACCGAGAGTGAACCGAGTCGCTGTCAATGTTTGGGCTGCGGCTCAGAACTACAAAGAGTAAAATGAGTCACTTTCGATGTACATGTAGTGGCTCAGAACTGTCGAAAGTGAACCGAGTCGCAGTCGATGTATAAGTAGTAGTTTGGAACCGTCGAGAGTTAACCAAGTCGCTGTTGGTGTACAGGCTGTGGCTCGGAATTGTCGGGAGTGAACCGAGTCACTGTTGGCGTACAAGCAGCAGCTCAGAACCACTGAGAGTGAACCTAGCCTCTGTCGGTGTGCTGGCAGTAGCTCGAAACAACTAGGAGTGAACCGAGTCGCTGCTTGTGTACAATCTGTGGCTCGGAACCGTTGTAAGTGAACCGAATCACTGCAGGTGTACTAGTAGTGGCTCGGAATCGTCGAGAGTGAACCAAGTCGCTACCATTGTATAGGCAGTGGCACCAAGAGTGGACCGAGTCGCAGCCGGTGTACAAGTAGTAGCTCGGAACCACCGAGAGTGAACCGAGTCGCTGCCAGTGTACAGGTAACGGCTCGAAACCACCGAGAGTGAACCAAGCCACTATTGGTGTACATGCAGTGGCTCAGAACCATCGAGAGTGTGCCGAGTCACTGCCATTGTACAGGCAGTGGCGCCAAGAGTGGACCAAGCCACTGCCAGTCTAAAGGCAGCGGTGCCAAGAGTGGACCAAGTCACTGCTAATGTATAGATAGCAGCGCCGAGAGTGAACCGAGTCGCTGCCAGTGTTTGGGCTACGGCTTAGAACCGTCGAGAGTGAATCGAGTCGCTGTCGGTGTACATGCAGTGGGTCAGAACTGCCGAGAGTGAACCGAGTCGCTATCGATGTTTAGGCAATGGTACGGAACCACTAAGAGTGAACCGGGTCGCTACTAGTGTATAGGCTGTGGCTCGGAATCGTCGGGAGTGAACTGAGTCACTGCATTGTACAAGCAGTGGTTTGGAACCACCGAGAATGAACCTATCCACTGCCGGTGTGTAGGCAGCTGCTCGAAACCACCAGGAGTGAACCGAGTCGCTGTCGGTGTACAGTCACAGCCGATGTATGGGCTACAACTCAGAACTGCCGTGAGTGAACCGAGTCGCTACCGACATACCAAGCCACTGTCGGTGTACATGCAGTGGCTATGAACTGTCGATAGTGTGCCGAGTCACTGCCAGTGTACAGGCAGTGTTACCAAGAGTGGACCAAGCCACTGCCAGTCTACAGGCAGTGGTGCCAAGAGTGGACCAAGTCACTGCTAATGTATAGATAGCAGCGCCGAGAGTGAACCGAGTCGCTGCCGGTGTTTGGGCTACGACTTAGAACCGTCGAGAGTGAACCGAGTCGCTGTCGGTGTACATGCAGTGGGTCAGAACTGCCGAGAGTGAACCGAGTCGCTATCGATGTTTAGGCAGTGGTACGGAACCGCTGAGAGTTAACCGAGTTGCTACTAGTGTACAGGCTATGGCTCGGAATCGTCGGGAGTGAACTGAGTCACTATCGGTGTACAAGCAGTGGTTCGGAACCACCGAGAATGAACCTATCCACTGCCGGTGTGTAGGCAGCTGCTCGAAACCACCAGGAGTGAACTGAGTTGCTGTCGGTGTACAGTCACAGCCGATGTATGGGCTACGACTCAGAACTACTGTGAGTGAACTGAGTCGCTATCGACGTACCAACAGCCGCTCAGAATTGTCGAGAGTTAACCGAGTCGCTGCCAGTGTACAGGCCGCGACACAAAGAGTGGACCGAGTCACTGCCTGTGTATAGGTAGCGACACCAAGAGTGGACCGAGTCGCTACCGGTGTATAGGTAGCAGCTTGGAACCGTCGGGTGTGAACTGAGTCGCTGCCAGTGTACAGGCAACTGCACCAAGAGTGGACCGAGTCGCAGTTGGTGTACAAGTAGCGGCTCGGAACCGCCGAGAGTGAACCGAGTCGCTGCCAGTGTACAAGCAACAGCTCAAAACCACCGAGAGTGAACCAAGCCACTGTTGGTGTACATGCAGCGGCTCAGAACCATCGAGAGTGAGCTGAGTCGCTGCTAGTGTACAGGCAGTGGCACCAAGAGTGGACCGAGCCACTGCTAGTGTACAGGCAGCAGCACCAAGAGTGGACCGAGCCGCTGCCAGTGTATAGGCAATAGTGCCAAGAGTGAACCAAGCCACTACCCGTGTACAGGCAGCAGCGCTAAGAGTGGACCGAGCCGCTACCAGTGTACAAGCAGTGGCGCCAAGAGTGGACCGAGCCGCTACCAGTGTACAGGCAGGGGCTTGGAACCACTAGGTGTGAACCGAGTCACTGCTAGTGTACAGGCAGCGGCGCCAAGAGTGGAACAAGTCACTACCGGTGTACAAGCAGCGACTTAGAACCATCGGGTGTGAACCGAGTCGTTGTCGATGTACGGGCTGTGGCTCAGAACTACTGAGAGTGAACTAAGTCACTACTCTTATAGACACCCCCAATATGCTTGCAAATGGACCAAACCCTAGTAGGATTCTAAAACAACCTAAAAACCCTAAGAAAACCCTAGACAAGCCCTAGGAAAACCCTAAAATACAAAACCAAATCATAAAACCATAGAAAAAACCCTAAAATACTTGACAAAACTATAAAACCCTAAATAAACCCTAAAACCTAGGTTAAACTCTAATCCAAACATTAAACCCTAGGTTGAGACCTAAATTAAATTCAAAACCATAATCCAAACTCTAAAACCTAGATCAAACTCTAAGTCAAACCTTAAACCATAAGTCAAGCCCCAAACCCTAAAGTGAAACCTCAACAACCTAACTAGCTTCCATTACATCCTAACTAATCTAACAAACTCATGTAACAACCAAAACAACTCTAACTACTTCCCACTTCTCTCCAACAAACTTAGCCATTTCCCACCACTTCTTAACCAACTTAACTAATTTCCACTTCTCTCCAACAAACTTCCCACTTCTCTCCAACAAACTTAACTACTTCTCACTTATCTCTAACAAACTTAACCACTTCTCACCACTTCTTAACCAACGTAACTATTGAGAATGAACCAAGCCGCTGTCGGTGTACATGTAGTGGCTCATAACCGCTGAGAGTGAGCTAAGTCACTGCCGGTGTACCTACAACGGCTTGGAACCGTTAAGAGTGAACCGAGTCGCTACCGGTGTATAAGCAGCGGTGCCGAGAGTGAACCGAGTCACTACCGGTGTATAAGCAGCGGTGTCGAGAGTGAACCGAGTCACTACCAGTGTACAGGTAGCAGCTCGGAACCATTGAGAATGAACCGAGTTGCAGTCTATGTACAAGTAGCGGCTTGGAACCATCGGGAGTGAATTGAGTCACTACTAGTGTATAGGCTATGGCTCGGAATTGCTGAGAGTGAACCGAGTTGCGGCCGGTGTACCAACTACGACTCAGAATAGCCGAGAGTGAACCGAGTCGCTTCAAGTGTACAAGCTGCAGCTCGGAACCGTCGAGAGTGAACCAAGTCAC
>JAMKQA010008875.1:0-13955 GCA_024699735.1 Posidonia australis | reverse complement strand
TAGTATATGTTTAACATTTACACGTTTTATACACGTAGAAAAATCAAAGATAAATCAATAAATCATGAACCAATCATTCAACAATATTTCACAAGTTCTATTGTTCCATATGTTAATATCATAAGTCTACAATATATCATAAACATCTACTATTCAAAATAATTAAAGTTATAATTTATATACATGATTAGATAACGTGTACTTATCAGGTTTTTTACCTTAGACACGAAAACGACCCGTTTAATAATCGTGTTTACCAGATAGACACGATAAGTACTCGAGACATGATAAGGGTAAACCTAAATACGGTTATATCGTGTCGTGTCAGAAATTAACAGGTCTAATCATGATGCGACTTTATGTGTATGGTGTAGGCTATAAAGTTGCATGCATTGTTAATTTAGTATCAATACAATCTTGGTTTTTCTCAAGTGAAATTTGTCCTTTCATTGAATTCATTGTTGTTGAAATTTTTAATGGGTGATATAGAGAGGTAGACCAAATTATTAAGAAAATCCTCTGGGCAAAAATATAAAATAGATAACGGTTATTTCATTAATTTTGAAATACACATGAACTTTTTAAAATGAAAATTGCTTTAATAATGGAATCCTAAGATCAGTGCTTCTTTTCCGACCTTTCTTTATATCATGTGTGGAATACTGGAATGCAATCAGGTGTCGAGATGGTCGTGCTGCTGCATCTGTCCCGAGCCGTTTCTCCTTCCCCCTTTTTCTTCATTTTGAGCAAAACATAATGCATCTACAACTGATTGTGAGGTGTTATGTAGTTTTACTTTCTGTTGATTTTGAAAGCTTATTTTGAGGTTTTTATGCTACACCCTTAGTGTACACAACATTGCCTTCTCATGATGCTGCTCGATGCAATTTAAGAGTTTTCTTAGAAAGCCTGCTGAAAGCATGTAATGATTGATGGTTGATACCCGCAAAACCTAGTTTATCTCAGTGACTGTCTGTCCGGCCAATGTCATGAATGGAATGCTCTCCATAATTTATTGGATACATGGATTAACTTATGACGGACAGCAAACTTCCAATATTTTGGCCCCATGGACAGCAAACTTGTGCTGCTAGTAATGATGGAAGATGCCTTGCTGAGGGGAACCTAGGCGTGCCTTGAATTTGAGCTGATAGTTTCTCTTTTTTTCTTATTGTTTAATTTACTTTCTTTCATTTTCTGCGGACTCGAGGATTTAGTGTTACGAATTTAAAAGTTATACACGACAGGGTATGGCTTTTCTCTTCCTTTTTTTTTTTTTTTGGAAATGTTTCAGATTTTGAGAAAATTCTTTTCATGATGGCAAATTTATAAAATGAAAACAGATATTCTGCAGCATTCATGAAGTTTAATTGCAGTTTTTTTTTATTAAGAAAGACGTCTTTGTTTAATAAAAATAGAAAAATAAACTTCAGAATGTCTTTAAGAATAAACATGTTTAAATGGGAAGCTAATCTTAAAACGTCAACTGCTTCCTTGATTCATAAGTTAATAAATTATCAGTTGGAACGTAGTGTTACTGTCTCCACCAAAATAAACACTCATCTTCGGTAAAAGATGTCGTAATGCCACCTTAAAAATATGAGGAGGTTGTCGAGGGTGAAGGAGATAGGAAGGTCAAAGGTGAGGACTAGTTTAATATTGCAAGAAAATTGGAGAACTAAATGTTTACCTTGTCCTATATATAAGATGATAATAATGAGAGGTCATTTGATAAAAAGTGAGTGAATAAGAAAAAGATAAAAGTAATTTTCTTAATGGTATCTTTAACTATATCTGTTTTTTACTTCAGTACCTTAAACTATAAAGCCATTCACTCTAGTATCTTAAATTATTGTCATTAGTTCTATTTAAAAGCGTTATTTTACTAAAAAATTAGACAAAAATGTTTCTCAACTATGTAGAAATATAATCCTTCACTAGGAATTTATCACCACTCATCTCTCAACCCTAACTTAACATAATTGTCGGTCAACTGTCAACCAACACCTAAATCCCAAAATGCTTGGCAACGACCTATCGTTGCTTGAGACACAATCACTTTCCATCTCCGACTCACCACTAGACTCCTTAATCAAAAGGACAATCATTAAATCAATCCTTACTAGAGACCTAGAGGACCTGGTTGAAAGAAAAGTACTGGTTGAAGGATGGGTGAAGACCGAAAGGAAGCAAGGAAAGGAGTCGCTCACATTCCTAGAACTCAATGATGAGTCGTGCATGGTGAACCTTCAGGTGATCATGAACTCCGAGGTGTGTCCATTAGGGCAACTGGTGGTGACGAGGACACGATGTAGAGATTGGAGATGAAGGTAGAGAGAGTGGCTTCCTAGTGAAGGGAAATTGTCGAAACTCTCACAGATCAATCTATTGAACAACGACTTGTTTAGATCAATGCCGACATCCATCAGTGGCTTCTCGGTGTTGCAAATACTAATGCTGAACGGGAACTAATTCACCAAGGTCATACCACTAGAGTTGGGAAAGTTGAAGCATGTACTCAAGATCAACATGAGCAAGAAGAACTTCTTTAGAGAGATGTCGTTGGATTTGGGTGACTGTTCATTGTTGACATACTTAGACTTGAGCAAGAACCAAAGCATTTCCAGCTCTCATGGAACATATTGAATCAAAGCATTCCCAAGGAGATTGGAGGCATGAAGAGCCTCACGTCGATAGACTTCTCACACAATGTTCTCTCTAGTGAAAGAAGGGAAAGAAAAGAAAAAGAAGAAGAGAAAAGTAAAAAAAACAAGAAAAAGAAAATAAGGACATAATGATCATTCCATGTCATATTGTAATGACATTATCCGACTATTTTAAAATGTAAAGAATAAAAAATTGAAGTTACTAGAATAAATGATTTTATTGTTGAAGGTACTAGACATGTAATATGAGCCAGATTAATACCAGAATGAATGACTTCATAGTTGAGAATACTAGACGTATACTATAGGTCGAGTCGACCCGACCTGGATTTTGACCTAGCCTATCTTGACCTGAGAGAAATCCTAACCAGGTCAACCTAGACCCTAGTCAAGTCACGAGCCATGCTGGGCTCGAGGGCTAGGCTCACCAAGCCCGCTGGGTTCGACCCATTTGGGCCTCGTTGTTAGGCTAGGCATAGGCCTCGTCGACTAGCTTTTTTTAAAAAAGAAGAAGAACGTTGGACCAACGTCCACTTGAACATTGGTCCAACGTTCATTTTTGGGATGTTGGTGTTTGTTAATGTTCATTTTGATCGTAAATTTTTTCCTCCTCTTCTTCTTCTTCTTTTTTATTTATAAATATCTCCTTAAACTTCTTATTTTTTATACAACTCTCAACTTTTCTCAATTTTTTCAATCTCTCTACTACAATTCTCTCATTCTCTAACTTCTTCAATCTCAAATTTCTCTACTACTTTTCTCACTTGTGTGGAATACAAGTTTGGCTTAGGTCTTCGTAAAAAATAGTTCAATCTCCAGACTTTGGTCTCCAATTTTTCAACACTCTCTGTACTCCAACCTCTGCGTCTGTGGCTTGTTAGTTTTGCCAAAAAAATTTCTTTTTTACTTCTAATTCTTCCAATTTTCCTACTTCTAATTTATCTATTTTTGGATTTTGGTTTTTTGGATCATGTATTTTCTTTTTATTATCAATTTTTTTATACATTCTAATAAAATATCATTATCATGAAAATGTAGGAAGTCATGATTAAAATCCTACCAAAGAGTCAAACTAGCTTCTAACTACAACTATACAAACATAATCTATAAGTACCAAAAAAACTTAGAAAATAAAGTACATGGATTTGGAAACATGTAACTATAAATCGGACTAATGAAAATAGATGCTATTGTAATTACTGTAGTATAGGATATACTTGTTTTTAGGATAGGGGTATAAGTCATATATCTAGATATTTGGTTACCTATAATAAAGATGATAACATAGATTTAAGACAATTTAGATTGTACGTAAGTTTTAGTGGAATAGTAAATTGAATATATAGTACAAAAGATGCAAAAGAAGGTCTAACAAAATTTATAGTACAAGACAAACAACTATTTGATTTTTCTAAAAATAAAAGATTTAAAAGTTGTATACAAAATTATTTTAACACACAATTTAAAGGTCATTCTAGGAATATTACTTGAAATATAATTTATAAAATATTTAACAAATTATAAAATTTTAAATTGAAATATTTTATAGTTTAAAATATCGTTAACTTGTGATGTTTGGATAAGTCCTAATAATTTTCCTTACTTATGTTTCACTCCGGATTAGATAGATAATGAATAGAATTTACAAAAAAGATTAATTACCTTTAGACTTTTTGATCATCCACATACTGAGAAAGCAATAACAAATATTATAAAAGTTATTACTAAAGAATTTAAAATATATAAAAAGTTAATACAATATTTTTTGATAATGTTTCTACTCATAATGTTGCAATAGATATTAAAAAGAAATATAATACCAATATTAAATGATAATTTATTTCATTATAGGTGTTATTGTCACATTTTAAATTTGATTGTACAAAAATATATAGATTACATTAGGCCTTATATAGAAAATATTAGAACAACTATTTTATTTATTTAAACAACAACTAAAAGATTTCAAGAATTTAAATATTTATATGTAGAACATGGTTTAAAACCAATATAAATGGAATTCAACATATGATATGTTAAATTCGTGTTTATCTTATAGTAGCATAATGACAACATATTATAATTCAAGATTTGATTATTTATTAAATGATAAAGATTACCATAATGCTAACATAATTCATACATTTTTAGAACCATTTTATACTACAATTAATCAATTATCTGGTCGATATTATCCTATTAGTTCTCTAGTTTTAGTTAATTTATTTAATATTACAAACACTTTTCAACGATATAAAGCTTTCACAAAATTTGAAAATATTATTGAAGTAATGAAAGAAAATATAATAGTTATTGGGATGAGTCTCCAATGTGGGTTTGTTTAACATTAATCATAGATCCTAGACATAAATTAGTTAATTGTATAATATTTTTAGTAACACAACTAAAAAAGAAAAAATTGACGAATTTAATAATAGAAGTAAGGAAACTTTATATGCATTATTTGAAAAACATGTTACAAATTATTGTAAAAATAGTTCTAGTGCACATACATCTACTTTTGTAGGAACACATAGTAGTATTAGTACTGGTAGCAATTCATTTTAGAGTAGATTAATTAAGAAAAAAGGAAAATACGTAAAATCAATAACTAATAATGAATTAAAAAATTATTTAGAATGTGAGCTTCCTTTTAGTGATATTGAAATTGATAATTTTGATATATTAAAGTAGTGGTTTAGTATTATAGTTAGATTTCCTATCATTTCTAGAATAGTTAAAGATTTATTAACGATTTTGACATTCCTTGTGGCGTCGGAGTCTTGATTTTGTGTAGGTAAAATAATTTTAAATGATAAAAAGTGTAAATTATCTAAAAAATCTGTAGAAACCTTCATGTGTTTGAAGGATTGATATGATTTTGTTGATCATTTGCAAAACTTAAATTTAAACAACGAATTAGAGAACGATGAGACATCAACTTCAACGGAAACGAGAACTTCTACTAATAATTAAAGAATGTGAATAGATTTTTTTTATAAAATTTTTAATTTATATTAATGTAATAATTATAAATATAAAAATATAAAATATAAAATATCTTATATATTTTTTAAATATATATATATACATCAATTATTTAATAATGAGTAATTATTTTAATTAAAAAAACCAACCTAACCCACAGTCCGATCCAACAATGTCTTGTGGACCATAACAGGCCGAAGTATTATAAAACCCAACCTTGTACGTATATAAAATATAAAATATCTTATATATTTTTTAAATATATATATATATATCAATTATTAAATAATAAGTAAATATTTTTAATTAAAAGTACCAACCTAACCCACAATCCGATCCAATGATGTGTCGTGGACCATACTAGACCGAAGTATTATAAAACCCAACCTAGTACATCCAAACCTATTGTTTTTTGGGCAAGGTTGGCCTGGAAGGTTAGCCTAATCCAGGCCGATTTCAATGACCAGAGGTGCTGAGCTAAAAAAAACAGGTATAATTGAAAATAACAAGAAAATTACTCAAAAGAAAGAACATTATGGATTCAATATGTGGCATATCTCGTATAGGAACCCCGTCCTCAAAACGTGATACTTAATATTAGTAGTATAAAACGCGGGTTCAAATCAGTAGCTCAATGGAACCAAACTGATGCAAACAATATAGCGACGAACTCGCACCCTTTTTTTTCTGGATAATATAAAAAAAAGGCAATTTTAAGCCTTTTTATTCATGCCTATGGGAAGAAAAGATTGTGACAGGAAAGCACCGAACAACATTCCTCCCATCAACTTGGAGACAGGCTCCCAAGAAAAAACAAAACAAAAATGGGACATGCCCATTGCAAGACAGAATGCACTGCAACAATAGAAGAAACAACATAAAGCGCGAAAATAAGAATTTTTTGACTTCCGTGGAATTTGCCCTTGAGCTGAGTGCAGCACACAATTAAGAGGTTCCATTGACTGCAGGTGCTCCATCAATCGCCAGAGGAACTTTCTCAGCCTGAAATGAGAATCATAGTGTTAGTATCCCATTACAAGCGGATGCCTGACAGCTGAGTGGTTAATGGTACATAAGTTCCAAAGAACTTACCAGTGGGCGGTATTTGAGGCCATAGTACATCTCAAGGTAGCGACGTGTTTCACGTCTTTCAAGATTGGAAACATACTTCCAGAAACCGTAGATAGTAGTCAAGGTCAACAGCCTCTCAGAGTAGAGCTTCCAAGTGTACCTGCACAATCAGTGTTTATGAAATTTGAATTCAATGAGTCTTTGATAAGCTTTTAGTTTGCATACTGAAAGAATGACACTCACTTCTCGTAAATACGCTTCAATCCACCATCGGAGATTGTCTCCCAGTATGTTGGGTCTTGCTTGCACTTCACGAAGAAGTCAACAAGTGATTCAGAGACTTTATCTCCCAGGTAGGGATCAATGTGGAAGCCAGAAACACCGTTGACTATGATTTCACCAGGTCCTCCGTGAAGAGTGGCAAATGTCGGCAGGCCACAAGTCATAGATTCCACAACTGTAAGCCCAAATGCCTCATAGAAAGCAGGCTGAAGCAAGTAGAAAAGAAATCAGCTTACCATGATTAAGCAAGCAAGAGCATAAATATTTACTGGTAGAGATGGAATTGGCTACCTATGGAACTGAAGTAAAATGTATGTACCTGAACAAAAACTCCCCCACTGTCTGCGATGCAACGGTAGAGTTCGCCATTGCGAACACGGTCCATCTGAGCAGAAATCCATCTGATATGACCACTCAACTTATGCTCCTCAATGAGATTGAACATTTTCTTTAGCTCCGCCTGCTCTTCTTTGTCCTTGGATTCCTTCCCATGGTCTCCGCAAACAACCACAAGGTTTGCCAGCTCCCTGAGGCGAGCATTTTTGCCATACAACTCGACCAATCCTGTCATATTCTTGACCCGATCCAATCTTGCCATGGAGAAGATAATGGGCTTAGTCTTGTCTGCCAGAGCAAACCTGCAGGAAACCATATAAAATTAGTACTAGAAGCAAGAAGAATGGATGCAAATGTAGAAGAAATGTGGGGATGTGTAGTTACTTGTGCTCAGTGTTGTCTTCCTGGCTGTAAAGTAGCTCTTCAATTTCAGGATGAAGATGTGTGAGTCTCTTTTCCTTCTCTGTGTAAGGGAAGTAAATATCCATGTCAGCTCCTGGAGAGACAATGTTGAACTTGGGATCAAAAACATTGATTCCATGAACAACTCGATAAAGCCCTGGCATGGTGAAGGCAATATGGCTCTCATACTGTCCCACAGAGTTCTTGCTGTGATCACCGACAGAAAATATAATTCATTCAGATTTACATGTACAAAAGGAAAGCAAGTTGATGATGGGTTGGCCAAAAATAGGCCTAAGGTCCAAGTAGAAACAATACCTTCCAGCAATTTCCTGGTATGTGCTAGTAATGATGAAATCAGCATGATTCATTGCAAACACGTCAGCCGTGAATTGGCACGAAAAATGGTAGTGGTCATCGAGCTTTTTCCAGTAAAGATCTGAATTGGGATACTTTGTCTTCTCCAGTGCATGAGCAATGGTACACTGCATGTATAAGCAATCACGGTAAATTTCCAGGGTGAGTAGAATCTTGAAAAATTGGAGTAAATAAGCAGGCACCAATATCTAACACTACAAACCTGAGTGACTTCAAATTTGTGAGCAAGCAACGAAGCCACAAGATTTCCATCACTGTAGTTTCCAATAATCAAATCAGGCTTTCCCCCTAGTTCTTTCAGAAGTTCAGCTGCAACATCCTACATGTGTATAAAAAATATAAACTCTAAGAGACCAAACGATTTGGCAGTTCATGTAGTATCACGACTAAAACAGGATAACAGGAATCCATGATACCAATCTAAGAAGAAATACATCATATACAATCATATGGAAGAGCAAAACATTCAAAGTATATCTTTACCTCTGTGTAAGTCTCTAGGTAAGGCCATACATCAAAACGAGAAATCCATTTACGGAGAATTCCCTCCTCTGTTCTAAATGGAACTCGCAGAATAATAGTGTGCTTTGTTCCCTCAACTGTCTCAATACGATCACCACAGGTGGTTCCTACAGCATCAGGTAGCAACCTAGTCACCTGCAACAGGCAATAATGTGTCCATTATAATAAAAGGTTCAGAGCAAAACCACAATTTTCTTTTATTGACAAAGCAACAGATGGAACAATATTGCTAATGGTATACTTAATAGAGACTTTAAAATAGCTGAATTGACAGCAGATGTAAGAAACTAACAATGATAATTTGGGGGACAATATCGAGGCCCTGTTGCTTAATTCTAAGAAGCATCTCATTCTCCAAAGCACGGACTTGATCCAAAATATAGACAACCTGTAGACAGGAATACTACGTAAATATTGAGGACGAATATAGAACAGTTACTGCAATGAATAGTGAATGTACCTGGCCTCCAGTGTCAGGATAGCCCAGGACATTGGATTGAGCAAAGTATCCATGTGGAGAAAGAATGACAACATTAAACACCATTGGAAGTATAGCAAGAAATTTCTCAAAGGTGCATGGATCAGGTGCCTCAAGAAGATCCAACAGTATTTGGACGTTCTCAAGTACACGTCGGGCAACATCACCCCATCCTCTCTCCAAACCAAGATCTTCAAACCTAAACATCATTGCATGCAGGTAAAGATCATAATGTTTAGTGGAGACAAATGATTGACATACAAAACTTAAAATGAAAGCGCAAAAATTACCTTTTAGCAAACTCAGAGTATGGTGTGTCTTGGGGGATAGAAAGCAGGTATTCCTCCGCCTTCCTCAAAGCAGACTGGAGACCATTGATGGTCTGAACTTTGTTATTCAACATCATAGCCTGCATGCAATTGTCAAATATTTCAGAAATACAGTTATGATGGATGATTGTGATATTTCAGAACTGCTTGATTGTAACATTTAAAACATTGAAACCTTAGCAATTCGTTCTAATGGCATTCCAAAGATCTAAACCTTGAACTGATTTGTCAGCAGTTTGCATTATAAAAACTAATGAAGAGATTCTCTCTCCCCCCTCATTAAAATCAGCTAAAACATGTATTTCATTGTTCATTGTTAGTAAAAGTTATAGCATTACCAATCGAGGAAGAAAAACTTACTGTCCCCTTGTAGTTATGAGTGCGAAGGAAATCGAGCAAGGGACCCACACTTTCCTTGTCATTGAACAATTTTGATGAGAGGTGCTTGTTAAGGAATTCCACACCTTGACCGATAGATTTTGACAGGGAGGGACGAGGGAAGGATGCATTGAATGGCTCAAAGTCAAGCTCAAGGGTAAAATTTCTATCAGAGCTGCATAAAAAAAGAAGTCAAATCAGAAAAACTTGAAGCAGGATCAGGGAGCACGCAAGGCATGTATGATAAAAGTTACCAAAATAGTTATGGACATCACTTCTTGATCATTACAAAATACACATACCCATCAACAAGCTTTTCCTTAAGTTTTAAGTAGTCAGGTACACTCATTGGCTCCACTTTCAAACCATTCACATCAACACAAATATAATCCCAGACTCCAGGCCTAGGACGAATTGCAAGAGCAACCAACGGAGGCAGAACAATTGCTTCCTGCATCAAATAATATGTTCAGTAACTGTTAATGATCATGTTTGGAACATAGGAAAATTTAAATATAGCAACTACCACTTAACCTGTGCAGCCCTCAAAGAATCAACAAATGTTGCATTTTTCAGGTCATCTTTGTCCCCAGCTTGAATCACAGCTTCAAAATCTGCCAAAATCTCGTGACGCTGCAACATTCCCTTCCCATGGTCAATGAACCTGCAGCAGACAAACCACATAAAGCCTCCATTTTTATAGCAGATTCTTCAACAACTATCCAAAAGAAACATTTAAAGGCACATGAAGGTAATTTTAAAAGGTTTTAAGATCTAATACTTGGAAAATTTCAATCTCAGCATGATATTAGAATCAAAATGTAAAAAAGGCAAAACACCTTTTATAAGAAAGCAAGAATGGGAATGGCTTTAAACATTAAACTAAAAAGGAATATTTTGAAAAAACCTATATCCACAACTAAAGGCATGGCTTCAGAATACTATCTCCAATCAGAAATCATTTCTATCAAGAACTAAAAAAAATCATATGATACCAACCATAACTACAGAAAGTACTCTAAACTTAGCCTAAAATCATTATCTAGAGACGGTTTGAAAAGATTTTTCAACAGATATTATTTAATCTATCATTTGATCATCATCATGTACTAAAATTAGCCCAAAATCCAAAGGAAAAAAACCAAGATGAAGATCCTAGAAACTAGACCTTTTGAAAAGAGAAGCCATCTCTTCAGGATAAGTGGTCAAAGAGTCACCAATCCTCTCTGTCATGCTGTGGAGACGGGTCAATTTGCGGACAGCCGGCATGGTTGCTTCTCTTGCTGCAGCATTAAAGGAGAAATTGTTATTTACAGCGAAGAATCCTGGCAACCATAAATTAAATATTAAAGAAGAACCTAAGCAAGCACAGATCTGCTTAAGGCATACAACATGCACTAACAGCAGACAAAACAAGTGTAACAAATATATGAAACAAAACAAGTAAAGAGAAGAAAAACTAGTCAGATCAGCAACCAAACTTTGATCTAAGCCAAAAACATACTAAAACAAAGAAAAAAATCATAGTCAGACAACAAACCTCAAAGAACAAACTCCACACAACTTAGCACACAGAGGAAAACAGATAAACACTGTGAAGTAGAAACAGAGAAGCAAGGATCTACGCAGCAATCTACTGCTCTACTTAATGGCGATGGCTGTTAGCAACTTTTCAAAAAGCTAAGATCTATAACAAGCGTAAGCAACAGAAACCGCAGATCTTTTACAAAAAGCATTGGGCCTTTGTCTGAAAAAGAATCCTCCACCAACAACCAAAGAAAAGAAAAAGGAAGAAAAGGTTTTCACGTCACAACTTTTCCAACACAAATGGAGTGCGATACCAGCAAACAAGATGAGAACCCAGTGAGCAGAAAAATCGATGGTTTTTGAGAAGACCAGCGCAAAGGCACTACTTATAAAAGGCAAAAGAAATAAAAAAATACCCTACATGCAATGGATTGAACGAAAAGTACAAAAGCCGATGGCGATCGGCACACCAAACCAAGCCGTATAACGTGCACACACTTCTTCGAGAATCACACCAATTCAAGAAACTTAAGCAGCTCCCCGTTCTTATGCTAAAAGGAAACCTTTTTTTTTTGAAATAGATTACTTTAGTGGTTATTCCTGGGTATTTAAATTTTAAACCCAAGGAAGGAGTCCGGTTCGAACCCTGCTTCTCCCCCCTTACCTAAAATGTGGGAGGCTAAGCAACTGCGCCATCCACTGATCCACTGTTGGCCCGAAACTTACTGTGCAGAAAGTTGCGGGCTTGGATTTAACCTCCACAGTAAAAAAGGGAATTTTTTTCTATCTATCCTTCTTTGTTCGATCTATTTAGAAATTTTCCAGCGAAAACTTGAGTCGCAAGCATAAAAGGACTTTCCAGCGAAAACGATCATTATGTCTGCAACTGCCACTCCCCCTTCCCCTTCTCCCTGTTGGACGAGGACCACCCAACAAAGACTGGAGCCTGGAGGGGATACAGACGAACAGATCGAAAAAAAAATGGAGAACAACACAGACCGCAAGATCGAAACTTTCGATCGAAAAAGAAAGGGGGGGAAAGTGGAACAGAAAACTCACCAAACGGGAAACAGAGAAGGCGATGGAGAATACGCGATGAACGCAATGGGATGTAGAGGTGAGTGGCCTGCAACCCTTTTTATACTAGGAAAAACGGAGAATACCAATCTAGAGAGATGCTTCCGTTGACCATTCGGCTCTCTCCTCTCCTGCCCCCACTCACCGGGCCATTCCTCTCCTCTCGTCTTCTTCCTCATTCCGCTGGGAAACGACGTTACCTTTTCAAACAACTTACCACGATGATGCATTTCTTTATTCTGTTTTAGAAGAGAGAAAAAGATAACGGATTGTTTTTCTTGCTTTTGGTTCTCTCTTTCTTCTTGTTCCGTATCGGCCGTTCCTAAAAAAAAAGGTAGTCGTATTCGCTGATGATTACGAAAAAGGGAGAAAGGAGACCTCTTTTCTGGAGGGAAAAAAAAAAAAAGGGGGCGAAAAAAGAAGAACAGTATAGAGTTGTTAACTTGTTTGGCTATTCATACATATCCATCCGTGAAGAAGCATGGACACGTCAGTTGGTTGGATTTCATACATTTGAATGCTCACGCATGACGTGTTTTATGCCATTGCTAGGATGATGATGGCGTGATGCCCCGGAATTCCTCCACCACGCGTTCCAAAGCTACCAGTGCCGGTTGGATATTTCGCAAGAGCTGCCACGTCAGACAGCAAAGAATATAGGCACAAAAGGATGGACATATAATATGATCAACATGTGTCTAGAAAAAGTGCCTTCTGTTTTCAACACCAGGGAAGAAACGATGGTCATAGCGAAAGCCCAGTCGTGTCGTGGGGGAGTAAAGGAAGGCCGGCGGTCCGCGGTGGAGGTCCACTCACTAATGCACGCGCTTGGTATTTGAATCTAGGGAAACGGGAAACCTGCTCCCTGTGAAACTGTGGGCTATACGCTGTGACGTATGTTTCGGTACGTATCTTTCTACTCCTATACACTATAGGAAAATACTTCTGGAATCAACTCGGTATATTCTTGGGAGTTTTGGACTGTTTAGTAATAAACACAAGATAGTAGGGCCCTCTTCGGTTCCAGGAATGATGATTGGAATAATTTTAAAATAAGATTTTTTTTATTTCGTTTGGTTATGTAAAAATTAGAATAAATTTAAAATAATAATTTATGTTTTGATTTTCATATTTTAGAATAACTACTCTATTGAAAGCGTGGAATAAAATTATTTCACTAAGTTACTTTAATACATGTATATATATGATATATTTATTTTTTTGTTTATAAATTAATACATATATAATATGATGTATACCTACTTTAAATTATATATATATAGATAGTTAATATCAAGGAAGGTTCATCCTTATTTGTAGATACTAAGGCCTTTAATTCTACTCATTCATTATGAAAATCATTTGTATATTTGTTTTTGATTAAGACCAAAAATTACTTTAAAAACCACAAAATTTTAAAATTTAAAATTTAAAATCTCTCTCACTATCTTATTATTTAAACCCATTCTCCTTCCCTCATATGAAAAAAACCCTAGCCCGGGGGGGGGGGGGGGGGGGGGG
>JAMKQA010008874.1:0-11586 GCA_024699735.1 Posidonia australis | reverse complement strand
TAAATACAATATCATTTGATAATGCATCTAATAACAATGTTGCAATAGAATTATTAAGAAGAAATATAAAACCAATATTAAATGGTGAATTATTTCATTGTAGGTGTTGTTGTTACATCTTAAATTTAATTGTACAAGATGGTATAGAATGCATTAGGCCCTATATAGAAAATATAAGAAAAACTATTTTATTTATTCAAACATCTGCTAAAAGATATCAAGAATTTAGACATGTATGTGCACAAAATGGTTTAAAACCTAGAAAATTTAAGTTAGATGTTCAACATAGATGGAACTCAACTTATGATATGTTAAGTTCATGTATACCTTATAATCATATAATTACAGGATTTTATAATGCAAAATCTAATGATTTTTTACATGATGAAAATTGACAAAATTCTAATATAATTCATAAATTTTTAGAACCATTTTATAATGAAACTAAACAATTATCTGGTCAATGTTATCCAACAAGTTCTCTAGTTTTAATTAATTTATTTAATATTACAAATATTTTTCAACAATATAGAAATATTTCAACTTTTGTAAATATTATTAAATCAATGGAAACTAAATATAATAATTATTGGAGTGAACCTCTAATGTGGATATGTTTAACTTTAATTATGGATTCTAGACATAGATTAGTTAATTGTATGATACTTATAGATGATATTTTTAGTGATATGAATAAAAATGAGTATATAAATTCATTTAATGATAAAATAAAGACAACTTTATATAATTTATTTGAAGAATATGTTAGAAATTATAGTGAAAGTAGTAATGGTGGTCAAACATCTAGTTTTTTAGAAACACAAATAAGTAATAATAATGGTAGTTCTTTATAAAGTAGATTAAATAAAAAGAAGGAAAAATATATAAAATCAACTAAAAATAATGAATTTGTCAATCTTTCTCTATTTCAAAGTGAGTTACTCCAAGAAAATCTACTTGACACAAAGGTACCAAAGTGAGTTACTCCAAGAGCATTCTATCTCTAGCGGTGATCGAACCATAGATGCGCCAACCAAGCCACTTCCCTTGCTTGTGCTTTGAATTTCTCGGGCCCAAGCTGCGCCTACTTAGTCCGGACGCGCCATATACTTGAGGGCCTGTCATCCCAACTGTACTCTGCCTTACACTTAATATTTTCTTGCATACACTGCATTGTGAGACTCCCTTTGGTTTCTATAAGTATACAAGCATAGTACCAGCTCGATGTTAAAAGCAGGACCATGCTTACTTTGCCAATCACCCTTTTGAAGTCTGGGGGGTGTGGGTGGGTTGTTGTTCGGTGTGGTGGTGTTGGGTATTAGATTGGGGATTAGCAGATAAATCATGCATCGACTAGCAGTAAGTTTAACTTATAGTAAACGGCAAAAATTTTCAATTTTTACACATACTGGAGGTGTAACTCACAGGCATTGGTTTATGACTAGTTAAATATGAGACAAACATGATATGCAACAAGATAATTAAAGAAAATTATCAAATCGTGTGAGTTACACCTTCAAACATTAGATGCTTAATAGTCAAAATCTAAAAACATCATCATCAAACTGTGGGTTACCCCTACAATTACTTCCATCCACACATGGGAAGTGTGAAATGGTTCACACGACACACGTACCACCCCCAGCCTTCAAAAGAAAAACCCATAAATCTCCAGAGACGACCCAGAGAAAGGTTGAAGTATCTGATGCAGCAGAACCTGGCCTATTGAAATGGTTAAGTTGGATCTTAATAAATTATTGTTCACGTAAACTGGTTGAAGGTTGAGCTGAGATTCTTCACAAGGTCCTTCACTGTCATGCCAAACTCCTCCTCCATCTGTAATCGGCAAGGAAGAAAAATCATTCATCATTCACCTCCCAGATTAAATGAAACATGTCACCAACTTCACTGTTACTCTAAACACTAAATTTTCCCATGTCTTGGCCAATGGAATAATAATGTTGAGATCATGACCAGCCAAAGATAGATAGGTTTCACTTACTTGTGCGGTAATGGTTATGTCTAGACCGGAGGCAGCAAACGGCAACACATTGACGCTGGCGACGGTGAGGTGAAGCCTCTCGATCTCCCCGAGAATCTTGATGGTGACCCCTCTCTGCTTCTCGCAGTGAATCTTCAGTAGCACGGTCTCGCCGGAGACCCTTGCTTCGATCTCCGGGACCGGCTTCCATTGCCGGTGCCGATCGCAGCTGTCCTCGTCCTCGTCGGAGAAGGTGGTGTTGGCCTCGGTAGACAGCCGTGATTTCTTGACTAGCACCACGGGTTCCACCGTTGACTTGACCTTGTTTTCCAAGAACGCCACGCTCTTCTGGAGCTCCTTCACGTACTTGATGGCATCTCCAAGGATAGAAGCCTTGTCCATCTAAACAAAAGAATGATCCATTAATTGGAGCTTGATTTGTCTAGATCTCTTCGTTTAATTAAGATGGCCGGTGGCCGAAAACAACATGGATTTCTGAGGACTAAACTTCGTTGCATGGATATATAGATCCTAACCTACATGATTATGCTAATTCATTCGTAGGCATGAACTAGTGCAGCAAACTGACAAATACCTTCCTCGACCATATATAATTGTTGCAAATACACTAGAAAACCCTTTTCTTTTTTCAAAATTTTTTTCTATATAACAGTAGAAAACCAAGTTCATGCACACTAATACTTCAAAAGAGAGATGGGAAACTAAAAACATTACCTTCTTTAGTCCAGGGACAATTGCCGACAGAGAAACAAACATCTCACTCAACCTCTCCCTCCTCTTCCTCTCCGCCATTATATGATCTATTGCGTGCAGACCCCTCCTCGTCTTCGTGGCTCCATGGTACCCAACAACGTCCGTCCCACGACCAGTAACATCATTAATTGCCATAACAGCTCGTGGGTTCTCGCAGCTGGTTCCAGGCCTCTCCTGTGGGAACCCAAGTGCTTCTACGATGGTGCTCGTTTCGCAGTTGTGGACGAACATGAGATCTTCCATTCCCTGTTTGTTGGTCGAAATTTCAAGCCCATTGAGTTAAAAAAAAGAAGAAGGAAGATGGTCTTAATCAAGTTTTTCAGTAGCAATTTGATCCGTGAAGAAACATATGCACACGTGCATATATATATGCACCACAACGAGACGAGCTTACCAGGTCCATCGGAGAGAGAGCAGGGAAGTAGGAGCCTTCTGAAGCCATGAAGAGCTCAGAGCCCAAGCTCAAACTGAAGAAGCGTTTTTACTTGACTTGTCAAGGGGAAAGAAGCCAGCGATGCATGCAGCTCCTTTCTCCAATGCAGGCGGGTGAGCAAATTCACTTCTGCACTGGTCGGTGGTAATAGCACTGGTTACAGAAGCAACAGAAAGAAGTGATGGACAAATTCAGAACGACTCAGACCAACCGACAATTAGTTAAGAACTTCACTTATTTATAAATATTTGAATTTAGCGCAAGTGGCAAGGCACGGGCTCCACAAGGCATAGTTGCAGGGTCCGAAACCTGCGAAAGCCCCCACTAACTGCGGGGAAATGACCAAGACGTGGCCCGTCCGGGGGGCTTCGAACGCGCGATTCCAAGATGGCACTAGGATCCCAGCGCCACTAGGGGTTGCCCCGTCAATGGGACACCTGTTGGTGGGAGTCTGGTGGCTTCACAGAAGACATAAATAAATCAATAAAGAATGAATGGTCCTCCACAACAACATTTATTATGGAGTTCTATGTGGAGAGTAGGTTGGGACGAGTAGTAGATACTGATGTGTTAACATATGATTTTGTTTTTTTAATGGGATTTGGCCCGAAGCAATGCATCCACGGCCTTAGGCTAACTGAACTATTTAAAGCTGATGTGAAAAACCCCTCCCGAGAAGATTAATGCAAGGAACTCTTGTGAGAAAAGTCCCTTGCAAACATTTTGACAGCTTACAGCTGCTTAGTGCATGCTTACCCGACCAGCAGTATCGCAGAGGAAAAAAGCTCTCCGTCCCTACCAGCTTACAGCCGCCTAATGCTTACCCAACATTTCAAAAACTAGCTCCTGATTGTTGGCTTCTTGTTGGCCAGTGCTGTTCATGGATACACTTCTCGTTTGTACGGTTACAAACACTATAGAAAAGGTATATATAATCTAAACTCATTCAAATATAAGCACACAAGCGGCCTAAACATTTCGAATTTTTTTAAATGTTGAGAACTACACTCAGAACTTATCCAAAATCTAAACTAAAATGAATTGAACTTAAAGTATGTAGTGGTAAAATCCACTTTAAACTCATCCAAGATTAAAACCAAGAGGCTTCAAGATTTCAAAATTTCCAAATGTCTGGAACTACACTTAATACTAGTTTAAAAATTAAACCTAAATGACTTAAAACTTCAAGTTTACAGTGATAAAATCTACCTCAAGCTCATTCAAAATTAAGCCCAAGAGGCTTAAAGAATATTCCAAGATTTTTGAGGTGTTGGAAACTCACTTGATACTGATCCAAAATCTAAGCCTAAAGAGAATGAATTAAAGCATCATGTTTGTAGTGATAAAATTCATTTGAAACTCAGTCAAGATTCAGCCCAAGTGGTTAAAAGATTCAAAAATTTTGAGAACTACACTTAAAACTCATCCAAAATATATGTAGACCTAGATGACTTCAAACTTCAAACTTGTAGTGTTTGAAATCTGGCTTGCCGGCCTGGTTAAGGCCACAGATATTTTTCAAGATGACGACCATGTGGGGGTGCAGATCCACGTAAATTAGTCTGAAGAGATATCCTTGCAGAAAAGCATTGTTTACGTCAAGCTATTGGATATTCCAATTACGAGAGACCAGTACCACAATGGATAGGACTCGTGGACTTGACAATTGGACTGAAAGTATCGTTATACAATTCATGTACCATTATTGATTAAAGCTGTAATTTCTTTGGTCTACCTTCTTCTTCCCTGTTGGTATCTCCCTTTACTTGAAAATGTACGAGGTTACTTGGTTTGGAAAACCATTTTATTTCAACGCAACGATTATTATCAAAAATTAATAATAATAAACTTTTCCTTTTAAAAACATGTCTTCGACTTCTGTTAGTGGTTCTTCCTCTATCGCTCCTGTACTTTCTCTTATTCATCTTTTATCTCTTGTTTGTTCTTGTAATTCTTCTGATATGTCTGCCTCTACTTCCTTATCTGACTCCATTATTTCTACTGCTACCTCCTGTAACGTCCAACTCACCTTCTAATTCACCCTCTTCCAGTTCAATTATTCCTTCTTCTCTTGCTCCAGAAAATCTTATTCCTCCTCCATCAATTCATGGGATTACTGTGAAGAAATTTAATTACAAATGCAACCAAACGGGCTCTAAACTCAAAACAAGCCGACATCAACCGCGGGATCCCAATAAGAGGCCCACAGAAGGTTCAACCGTCAATTTTACCAGACCAAAATGGGGCCTCGGCCCATTTCCTTCCCTTGGTACGTACAACCCGCATTATCACCGCGAACAGCTCTTTGCCTCCATCCAAAAAATAAACGCAAAACTCGACATTGCAAGAACAGAACCCCCGCGAACTCTAAACACACCTCAACGGGAGCAATAGCCTCCCGACACATCATCTTTGCTTCCTCCCTTATTGGCCGAAATGTTCCATGTCACGTCATCTTTCTTTCTCCCTCTGAACACTACATCTATATACATATACCTGAAATGAGGGAACCGCAGAGAGAAGGCAAATAGAAAACACACGAGAACCTTCCACCCTTCTCATCCATGGTGGCCGGGTCGAAGGTCCTCACGGCGTTTCTCGCGTTGCTCTTGGTCGCCGGAGAACTGGACGCTTCCGTCCCCCTGCAGTTCCTGAAACCGTCCTTTCCAGACGCGATCTCGGTGAGAAATTCTCCTCCCCCAATTCGTTCTGTCGGCGTTTTTTCCTTTGTAGGAATTTTGGTTAAAGATTGGTACTTTTTTTTCTTGTTTGGTTTTGGGTGTGATTAGGGTTTGAAGGAGGCAGTGGTGAAGGCGCTGGGGTCGCAGGGGGAGGGATGGGAGATCTCGGGGTTGGACGCGAGGGATGCGTCTGTTGGGCAGTCGATGGTTTATGAATTCCATGTGGAGGTTGCTGATAAGGTTTTCCCGATTAAGCTTCTTGAGAATGTGAACTGGTCGGAGCTCATGAAACACCCGGTTTTTCGGGGTGGGGAGGAGGGAGGGAAGGACTTGGCGGAGATGGGGAGGGTGAAGGATTCTGGGGTTTACCCTGTTCTGCCGCCGTTCCAGTTGGCCGGGCCGATGGAGCTATGGATTAAGGATGGAGATGACATGAGGCTGTCCTTGCCGGTGAGTACCTGTTTTCCGTTCGCTTCATTCCGTTTTTTTCATTATAGGGTTGATTTAGTTCTAGCAAACAAATTGCGTAGAAATCTTATTTTTCAGATGTATGTGTTTGCTTTGAATTCCCATTGTTGTTCTTGCATTCCGATTTCATAGTTGGATTCATGTTTGAGATAAAAAATTTTATTGCATGAGATTAGTTCCTAATTTTGGCTTTTATTTATTTTCTACTATTAGTTCTTTGTTTATTAGGGCATCTTATATGTATCTGGCAGTAAGCGTTTAGGAACTAATTCTTAAGAGCATCATTCGACCAATTTTGATTCTGCGATAATGTAGTATAAAGGTTATAGGGAGCAACATGCGTGATTAAAAAATGAGCCTTTCTTGAATATTAATTCAACAGAGCCACTCCATATCATATGTCATACAGGAGCATTTTGTGACACAAAGGGATTTGGTGCGAATTTAAGGATTGTGAATCCATTCTCCTAAATTTGTTTCGACTAATTGTCTAACAAGAACATGCATGTCAGAAAGTGGCAGGATTAATTATGTATAAACATTAACTGTAGCAATGTGTTAATAGGCTGTAACTGACCTCTACATTGGTTAGATTTGATAAAATGTTTAAGCTACATGAGTGTTTAAACGAAAATTGGCCAAAATTTAAAATATATTTTAAAAGTATATGTACAGCATGTATACAACCATGTGACCAACAACATTCAGCATGAGTACTCGACTAACAAAATTCAGAAGACAATGGGCAAATGCCCATGAAATCCTTACTGTGTAAAACGGAGCATGTGTTATGAAGAAGCAACTGAATTAAAACAGCAGTTGAAAAACAAACTGCATGACCTATAACCTTACAAAAAACAAAAACAGGTAAATTCCTGTAATGACACCGAGGACTCTGTAAGTGAAAGAAACAAGATTCAACATTAGATTAAAGAGTATAAATTGAAAAGGAAAGACAGCAATTCTTGGGGAGAAGAGACGAAGATAGCAGCATTTGGAAGAAAGGGGGAATGTGAGTTTTGCCGGGGGAGAAGAACACTGGATAATTCAGCCATAATCTACAAAGGTCTGATTTTAAGAAATGACGAGGTATCAATAACCTGATTATAATTTTTGTCTAGATGGCTACGTATTGGTTATTACACATATGTTTATACATTGAACATGGACCTAGGCGGCCTTAACAGCCTCTTATGGGCTCAAATGAGACACCTATATCCAAAACCATGCAAGCCTACACTAGCGTTTTTTGGGACAATGGAAAACAGTTTATTTTGTTATTCTTGTTTTTTGAAATGTCTGTCTCAGTCTACATCCTTGTCAATGCATAGCTAGTAGGCTTAGATACATAGTGTATGAGATTGATTAGGTCATCTTTCTTGAGAACTGATTGATCAAATTCTAGTGGCAGAGATATGTTTCAAAACCAATTTGCCGAACAAGACTGGTTGATCATCTTCTACAGAATATCAGTAGAGGATTTTGTTATGTACTTAGTGCTTGCAGAACAATAGATGTAGAAAGTTTATGAGGTAATAGCACCTAATTTTTGTTGGTACTTTTTTTTGTCTTTGCAGCATGATGTCGACGCAGGAGTACTGAAGAAAGTTATCTTGTCTGAAGGTGCCATTGTTACTGTCAAGGGTGCTAAATCTGTCAGTCTCAGACATCCGATTGAACTGCCACTACCGCTGAACCGCAGCGCCCATAAAGAACATGTAGTAGCATCGGGTCTCTTGGCCCTGGCTAAAGCCCTTCGAGATGCTTCCAGGTCCAATGAGAAGCCCCTCCTCTCCCTTCGCATTGAAGGCCCTACCTCTCTTACGTCTTCCTCATCCACTTATTCAAATGACAAGACCAGGCTCAAGATCAAGCGTCTTGCACCAGGCCTTGTTGAGCTTTCATCTCCTGTGCCTGCTGTTTCAGCAGTAGTAGAGGAATCTGATGCCCCCAAATTGTGGCCTCTTACATCCTTTAATGGCTCTGATGTGAACCTCCGAGGAATTGAGGAGCTGCTGGTTTCTGTGCTTGGGGAGAAGGGGAATAAAGAGGGAACATTCCAACTTGTAGAAGCAGGAGTATCTGCGAGAACATATGTGAAATTGAGCTTCAGAATGACAAAGAAGCTGTTGAATGGAGAGGTGGATTGGTCAGGGTATCCTGGGTGGAGGACGCGGCCTGAGCAGGCGACATCTCATTTTGAGGTGCTTGCCCGTGTAGAAGAAAGTGGTGAGGTGATTCCCGAGAGGATTGCGGAGGTTCAACCATTTGAGACACAGGACACCATCTTGGATAGTGTTCTAACGGGCAATGTGACCATGTCAAAAGTTCTAGTCCATCATCCTCTTTCTTTCTTCACCCTGTGACCTGTTCGTTGCATTACAGGTCTCGATTCATGATTTTGACTCAAAGAAAATGTACATATGAGGGGTTACTTTTTCTTCCCTTCATTTACTTTAGACACAGAGAACTAATGTTGATAATTATACAAAAAGATTGATAACAGAGTAAAAATATCACCCTTTTGTTCTTCTTTTTTGGTTCGTCATATTCATAGACTATTAAGAATTAACGTTGATGAATCATGATCAGTCTTAGATCTGATTTGAAATCTCTTATTTGTAGACGTCAAATTATGAGACTTTAATAGAAATTAGTTTTTAAGAATATTTGTAGAAATTGAATTTTAGTTTAATTATAAAAATCATATTTGGTAAATAAAGATTCTATAGTAATAGTTACATTCGAGTAATATTGATTTTACATATTTATCTCTTATCTAATGATAAATTTGTAAATAATAAGGGATTTTTATGTAATTAATTTAAAAAATCAAGACTACAAATGTAAATACGTATCTCATTTATTCAACTTCTGTCAAAAGTATTCTTTAGTCAGTTTCTGGAAAATCATATTTTTACACATAGTTTTACGATCTAGAAGCTATAGCTTCTGTGAGAAGTGAGTTCTTAATACCTTGTTTGGAACTGTTTCTAGAATATTTGATGGTTTGACAGAAGTTAACTACTCAGAAACTGTTTATAAGCAATTCCAAATAGGGTCTTAGTTGATTGCACTGAGTAGTCTAACAACAGTAGGTTGCATCCCAATTTAGATGTCACATAACTAACTTTGTCTATTTTATGTATCTTCTAGTGGTTACAGAGATAATTATGCTCCTTTTGAGAATGGCAAGGCGACTTGGTTTGATTAGCTAATCTCTTTTCGATCGTTTGTTGATTAGAGTAGACATCTAGCTTTGCTCCCTTTTGTCTCATTTTCGTTTAACCTCGGACAACAAAAAATTAACATTGCTAATTACTATACAAAGAGATTTACAATGGAGGATTATCTATCACCCTCGTGTTAACTGAGCACTAGCATTGGTAATCACATAAGAGGATTGTAAAATTTTTGGTTATATAATGGAGTAGTAATTTCGTGTAATATGGCTTTTGTTGTTGCGACGATTTTGGCATTTTGCTTAGTAAGGACATTAGATCATCATGGACAAATGACTTGGTTTGAATCGTTTGATTACTCCTCTTCTCGATTGCTTCTTGAACATGGTAGGCATCTAGACTGTTGTATTATCACGAGCCTTACGGATATTTGGCTATTTGTTGATCTAGTTAGTTTTATTGTGGCATCCCTAATAGCAAACATGGTTAAGATCTAATGGATTGATTAGTTTCTGTAATTAGTTTGGCTTAATAGAATGCTTTTATGGCTTGTTATGGTTGTTATTGTAATAAACTCAACCCATTACTGTGTGTTGTGGAATATAAATATTAGTGAGCTCTCTATTGAAGGTAGTGATTGTGTTAATAGCATTTTTCCTCTTCTTCTTCTTCTTTTCTCCAGTAGATTCTTCTTCTCTTGAGTTCTTAGTCTCGAGAACTTTCATAGTGTAAGAGCTATTTGCATAGCAAAAGTAGAGAAGATCCCACAACAATGGCATCTTCTTCTTTTTCTTCGACATGAGAGATGACAATAGCATCTTCTTCGACGTCATCACCAACTTCGTCTTTGGTATCCTCAAATTTTGCAAACTTAGTTCCAATCAAGCTTGATGGCACCAACTATATTCTATGGAAATCACTATTTGAGCCTATACTTTGAGGCCCCAAATTGATGTCATTTGTTGATGAATCAGTTTTCTCGTCGTCAATGACATTGTCTAAGCATAGTGATTGGTATAAGAAAGATCAAATGCTACTTTCTTAGATTAATGCTACATTGTCAACATCAACTCTTTCATATTGCATTGGTCAAAATTTTGCTATGTTGACTTAAAGGTTTGGTTGGTCTTCTCTAACTCACATTCTAACCCTAAGGAAGCAACTTCATCATCTAAGGGAATGTGATATGTCTATGAACAATGTTCTTCAATAGTTCAAGACTATTACTAATAATCTTGTTTCTACTAATCTTGTTGTGAGTAATGATGAGCTACATACTTGTATTTTGAATGGTTTACCTTCAATATATTACCCTTTTGCTTCATCAATTAGGGCAAGGCCAAAAGAGTATTTTATCTACTAAAGAATTACAGTCTTTGTTGATTTGTGGGGAGTTAAGTCCTTCTGAAGATTTATTTATTCCTTTAATAGATAATTCGACTACTATAGTTGTTCAAAAGAATTTTAGTGGAAAAGAAAGTAGTTATAAACATGGGTAGCAAAATAAATTATATAACGATAGAAGGTAACAAAATTATAGAAATAAGCAATGGTATGCACAGAATCATACTAAAAATCAATTGTTTGGGGGATTTATTAATCAAGGTATTGTTCAGTTGCCTATAAGAGTACAAATTCTGGTCTCAAATTCAACAAACCAACGTGTCAAATCCGTTAATTCTTCTAGTAGTGATGGTAGTATATGGTGTTCTGATACCACAGTAACAAACCACATCACATCAGATATAAATAATCTTATTGTATCCACTAATTATACTAGATTTTGTAGGATCGGATAGCTCCTCTAGAGGGAGGGTGAATAGAGAATTAACACTTTTTAATTACTTATATCGGTTTTTACAGATTAATGACAAATTACATACAAGGAGATTATTTAACAAATAAAACAAGCTTAATTACTTATGCAATCTATATAACATACACGAAGAGGATGAGAGAAATTGATATGGACAAGCAATTTATAGTGGTTCGGCAACCCAGCCTAGTCCACTCCTCAAGACTCTCTTGAGATTTTTCCCTTATTTAAAATAAAATAAGAACTTACTT
>JAMKQA010008873.1:0-12653 GCA_024699735.1 Posidonia australis | reverse complement strand
GAGCAACCACAAAATAGTAGCTCGGAGCAACAACAATAACTAAGAGGAAATTCAAATTAGGAACATCTGTTACATCTTGTGTCAAGCTTCTTCCTGCGTTGAAGGAGAAGGTGAAGAGAGTAATGTTCTACTGCTGAGATCGTATAATAGGAGATTCAAATCCAGAACATCTGTTACATCACTTGTACATCAATGCCTGTTGTACTGATAGAGAAGTTATAGCGGATTTTTTTTTTTTTGCATACCATGTCCACCATCTTCTTTGAACAAAGCTAGAACCGCCTCAGTGGATATTAGAGCAAGTTTTGCCATTTGGAAATGCCATAACCCTTGTGGTTCTTGCTTATTGCTGGAAAATTTTAATGGACAGGTGATTTAAAGTGAGTGGCGGGTGTTTTTAGGCAACTAATGGCACTGTTGATTGCTATCTATCTGTCTTGTTATCCATTTGTTCTTGTAACGTTCCTTTGCGTTATATACAAGTATCAATACTACCCCAACTATTTATCTAGTTGTAGACACAATACTATCCTTAAGTAGCCTAAAGCCCATTGTAGGTCCATACATGCAAGGAACATGCCTACAATCCAAGCACATGCCCAGAATGTATGCTAGGCACACTTACCTAGTGCAATTTCTGAGAGCACATAGTTGGCACAACTTTGGGGTGTAACTATGTGGCACACCTCCCCTGTGTCAATGGAATTCAGACGGATGCGCAGCCATTACATTTTGCACCATCGCATCCCCACGACGCTTGGACTCCAGGACTCTTCGTTGCCTTGTCTTTTAAACCCCTCACATGTTAGCTCTTGAAGGGAGGAGGGCATTTTCCACGGCATTACAACCCTTAACATATCCTAGACACACAGGACCCAACCAACGAGACTGCACATCCACTCCTCCCATTGCACATCAACTCCAGCCCTCGAAGTGTTCCCCGACCATTTCCAAATCACCACAACACTCCCCTCATCCCTACAAACCCACGACCTTCACCCCCACGAGCCCAGCCACAACCGCAAGCGATCACCACACTACAGCGACCCCCTTGGCTGTGCTTCACCACTACCGACCATCCAAATACCAGTCTTTACACAACAGCCCCCACACAGCCCTTGCATAACCACCACGCACTACCACACAGCCTTTGCATAGCGCAACCAAGCCTTGCCTTCGCCTCTACTTTAACTAACACCGACAAGACCCTGGACAAGGGGAGACAGTCCAGCATCAAATCCTACGCCAAAGCTATAGGACAAGAGAACCAGAACTGGCCATCGCAGACTAGAGGTGGACTCAGAGGAGAGAAATGCATGCCATTATATGATTCAATCATGTAATATGCTTTTGTGTCTTTTACTTGCATTTTATTAACCAAGGGGAGAGAGTTCGGATTGGTCTCTAGTTTTGCCTTATTAATTGTTACTCTGAGTTTGTGTGTTTTACTTTAAACTAGGAGGGAAAAGCAAACATGTCTCTATTCTCCTAGTCATATCAAATGCAAAAGGGAAGAAGACACACAAGTAAGGCAAACAAGCAAGCAATCAACAAGCAAAAAGTATGATCATGGCATGTGCAAGTGTCGTGGTATCATGGTAGTGAAAAGATAAAAACATTGAACAGATCATAAGGTAGGTATCATGGCATGTGCATTGTGATGTGGTCAGATTATCTTGGTGTAAAGTAAAACATACATCATCCATAAGGCATAACATATCAAGTGCATACAAGAAAAAAAAACAATGCAAACGAGAAAGAATCGAAAACAAAAGTCGGAGTCTGTCTTTTCCCGAGCGGAGTCACCAGTTCCTGTGTCCATGCCGACGGAGGGGGACTGCGCTCCCCAAGCGATCGGGACCGCATGGGAGTCGGTAGGGCCACAGCGAGTCTGGTGGTTCCGAGGGTGAAAAATAAATGACTCGAAAACACTAGAAATTGAGCGAAAACGAAAACATGGAGTCGCCACCTAGTTTATTTAAAACGGAAAAACGAGGAAAACCATATTGAAAGATCAAAAATAGAAATTGAATGCAAAATAGGAAGACTCATGCCAAATAGGTTCGACACACGGATCATTGCGAACCAGATAATGGGTAAGGACTCCTATTACGTGCGGGAAAGGTGTTAGGCACCCCCGCACGCCTGATGAGTCGGTCTTTCACGGTATCTCGCTCGCGTACATGGAAATGTAGGCACTTGATGCCTGTTAGTGTGATTATACGGATGATGCAAGCGAAGTAAAGCATATGATCAAGGTAACAAAACCAAGCTAAAAGAAAAGCATAATTGAATCGGGAAACAGCATGTAAAGCATGGGATTGAAACCAAGTGGGCCCACTGGCTAGGTTGAGTCGGGGTTACCCCCTAGACGACCTGCGCATGTGCCATGCGTGTGTCGCTCTCACAACTCAACAGCGCGTACCTAGAGATCCCACGACCGTTTGCCATCATAGCCATACCCACAACACAAAGGTACCACATCAGAGGTCCAACAAAATGTGATCGAAAATGGACAATGCGGAGGTTCATAAAAGCCAAAAAATGAGAATCCAACATGTGCAGAAAACTAAAACAACGGAAGACACATGCTTTAAATACATCATAAGGTGAAAACTATGCAAAGGGTAATAAAAGATGCATGAATGGCCTATGTCAGGACAGGTGACCTTGGTTTGGTGGAGACCTGAACCTATCTATGCCCTGGTCCATATACGCATATGGGGCGTGCACCCGCGACGCGCACATGGAACAGGGCCAAGCTAGGCCTGCCTCCTTCCTGGCTTCCTCCCCAGACGGAGGAGTAACTCCAGGCACTAGGGCACGTTTGGGTGCTTGGGAGGACCACCAAGAGAATATGTACATGTCGCGAGGTCGATGAAATGCAGCGGATCCTTCCCCCCTCCTCCGTCGCCGGCGTCAAGACTCATCCTCCTCCTGCGAGCCTCCATGGGAAACTTCCAACCTGGAGGACTAGCTCGATCGCTCCAAGAGGTGGTGGGGGGAAGAGGGAAAATACGAACTGAGCACTCAAGGGTTGGGATAGCCTAACGCTAGTGATTGCCGTTCACCGACGGGGGAAAATACGAGATGCACAAGTGGGAGCAAGAAAACACGAAATAAACTAGGCAAAACTATGCACATGTGATGCTACATACTCCTATGGTAGTCCATATAGTAGGGTTGTACCTGTCAGTGGCTGAGATTGCGTCATCGGTGCCAGTGACGGGAGGAACTCCGGCCGGAGAGGATGGACAACCGCTGCGGGGCTGGGACCGGTCTCGAAGTGATCGAGGTGCTCGAAGGAAGCCTCGGGAGCTCACCGGAGGTGGATGGGAAGGATGCTGGTCAGGGTTTGGGTTGCTGGGTTCGAATCTCCGGCGGGGTGTTCTCTGGGTTCTCTCCAGGTTCTCCTTGCATGAAATGTTTGGGGAGGGTGCTTGGGATGGTTTTGGTTGTGGCTCTGTCGTGGTAGGTGGAGAATGGCAGGGCGTGGCTCGGGGATGTCAGGCGTGGTAAGGGAAGGCTCGTCGGTGCCGCTGCAGGCCTTGCGTGTCGACGGAAGCCGCGTAGGACGTGGGTGGTTGAGGACGGGGCGTGGACAAACTCTGGGGTGTCAGGCACGTCGAGAGACAAGTCGGCATTGCGTGCACGACGTCACTCGTACGAGGTCGTACAACGAAAGCTACCAGTCAAGCGGTGCCCGTAGTTTTGTCCACAAAATGTGATCAATACCCTTGATACTTTTACTTGTAGGCAATGAAAGCACAAGGTGTTGTAGAAGACCGTTTGGAGCTTCTGAAAGGAGTTAGTGGAGCATTCAGACCAGGAGTCCTCCCAGCTTTGATGGGTGTCAGTGGTGCCGGTAAAACAACTCTCATGGATGTTTTGGCTGGGAGGAAAACAGGTGGATACATTGAGGGAAACATTTGCTTATCAGGTTATCCTAAGAAGCAAGAAGCCTTTGCTCGTGTATCTGGATACTGTGAGCAGAACGACATACACTCTCCTCATGTTACAGTTTATGAGTCACTCGTCTATTCTTCATGGCTTCGGTTACCTGCTGATGTCAATTCTAAGACAAGAAAGGTTTGATTATGATACATTCATCTGCTCATTTATATCTGCTTTGCATGTATGTTCTATGGAAAATTTCTGTTTATTATTTTCTCTTCCACTTATTCATGTTGTTTTGATCTGTGAGACTGTGACTTTATTAAACAGATGTTCACTGAGGAGGTCATGGATCTGGTGGAGCTAACACCATTTCGGGAAGCACTGGTCAGATTACCTGGCGTAAATGGCTTGTCAACTGAGCAACGCAAGAGGTTGACAGTTGCGGTAGAGCTTGTAGCTAATCCCTCTATAATCTTCATGGATGAGCCTACTTCTGGACTTGATGCAAGGGCTGCGGCTATTGGTATGAGAACTGTGAGGAACACAGTGGATACAGGGAGAACTGTTGTGTGCACAATTCACCAGCCTAGCATTGATATATTTGAGGCATTTGATGAGGTGACTGATTTTTAAAGAAAATAAATTTCTTATCGACAGTCAGTTCTTAAGTTGTAATATATGAGCTATTTTCCTTCAATGTTTCAATCGCAGCTTTTCCTTATGAAACGCGGAGGAGAAGAAATATATGTTGGTCCTTTAGGGCATCATTGTTCCCATCTGATCCAGTATTTTGAGGTGAGACTGTTGTTTAATTATAAGATATAAGTTAGGCCAAACGATATAATCATGTTATTTACAAGAATATTTTATTGAGTACTGTACTTTTATTCTATCCAGAGCTTTAATGGAGTTAGGAAGATAAAAGATGGTTATAACCCAGCAACATGGATGCTTGAAGAAACTACTGCAAGCCAAGAACAGATTTTAGGTGTCAATTTCACTGATATATACAAGCAATCAGAGTGGTTTCAGTGAGTGAACTTGTTGAAGCTTGATAATTCACGCTGTAATAGGTAGCTGTCTCAATATAGCCATGATCTTTTAATCATCTTATATCTCGTTGTTCGCAGGAGGAACAAAACTTTGATCAAAGAACTGAGCAAACCACCTGCTGGCTCAGAAGATCTTTACTTCCCAACACAGTACTCGCAATCCTTCCTTACCCAATGCATAGCTTGCTTGTGGAAGCAGCACTTATCTTATTGGCGCAATCCTCCATATACTGCTGTGAGGTTTGCTTTTACAACCTTCATAGCACTGATGTTTGGGACAATATTCTGGGATCTTGGTTCTAAAAGGTAAATGTCTTGATACTATAGCAGAATTCTTTACCATCTAGTTTTAACAGTGTACCTTGAAATAATGTGCTTGAACAAATTCACTTGAAGGGATGGGCGACAGGATATTTTCAATGCAATGGGTTCTATGTATGCTGCTGTTCTCTTTATAGGGGTTCAGAATGCCTCATCTGTTCAGCCTGTTGTGGCCACAGAGAGAACGGTCTTTTATAGAGAGAGGGCTGCCGGAATGTACTCGGCTATACCGTATGCATTTGGACAGGTAGCCTATTAAACATCATGCCACCAACTCACTTGCATATCAAGGCATATGATTTATCATTAGTAATTCTACCTAAAGAGTTCTTCTATTCAAAGATATTCTTCTATTTACACCTGACATATTCCATTTGCGCCTCAGGTCGTTACCGAGCTTCCTTATATCCTTGTCCAAACTATAGTTTATGGGGTCATAGTTTACTCGATGATTGGGTTTGAGTGGTCAGTCAGCTGCCAAGTTCTTCTGGTATCTGTTCTACATGTACTTCACGCTGCTATACTTCACCTACTATGGCATGATGGCAGTGGGCTTGACACCAAATCATAACATTGCTGCCATTGTTTCTGCTGCATTCTATGCTATATGGAATCTTTTCTCTGGATTTTTAATCCCACGACCTGTAAGTAGTCTTTATTCTGTCAAGCGTCGTATCTTCACTGTTTCATGACGATAAACCATCATATTGTTGTTAAAGCCTTTTCCTACCAAAACTAACCCTTGGTTTACTCAGAAAATTCCTGTGTGGTGGAGAAGGTATTATTGGACATGCCCTGTTGCTTGGACTTTGTACGGTCTTGTTGCTTCACAATTTGGGGATATTCATAACTATATTAATGATGATGATGGTGATGTGGTTATGGTGTCTGAGTTTGTGAGGAGTTATTTTGGCTTCAAACACGACTTCTTGGGCGTTGTTGCTGTTGTGGTGGTTGGTTTTGCTTTGTTCTTTGCGTTCTTGTTTGCAATCTCAATCAAAACATTCAACTTCCAGAGGAGGTAGAGGTGCTCATATTCATCTCTGCGTCAGTTGCGCAATATTAGAGAAATCTACAGACTATTACTTGTCGTAGGTCTTCTGAGCAGTATCCTAAATGCTCGGTACTTGAGTTCTGATCCTTTACGTATCTTCCGATGCTTTTATTTTTTCTGTTCTATTAATTGTGTAACGTTGGACATAGTGCTGCACATCTATAGTGTGTATTTTGTATAATTCGAAACTAATACAATATCTTGTGGTATATAATTGTATATCAAATAAAATAGATAGACTTTTGAATGGGAGGGTGTGTAAGATCGTACTCCTGTTGAATTCAAGTACTTCTGTTGAAGCAGTAGTGCGAATTTAAGCGAACAGATGAACCACTACGTTAAAATCAGTTAACGTTAATGTGAGCATGATTTATATTTAAACATCTTCACCCAGGTTGGTAATTAAACCTGGAAATATGAAGACGATGTGGTATGAAAGCCACGAAATCATTGCAAGGGTTAGAAAGTTTGAAGTGGGAAAATGCAAATAAATATGTTTGAGCGGAGACTGAAATCTGGATGGAGTGACATCCACTATCCTTCTTACAAATTATTTACTTACTTTGAAGTAGAAAATTATACTTCAAATAACTAAATTGTGCCTTCTGGGAATCAAGGCTTCTACGGGAATATCAAAGACATAATTATTATTACCAAAAGCTAGATATTAATGTAACTCCAAGTCTCGTCGCACATTTTCTAAAAACCACCCGGGGCCACTGAAAACAATGGCTTCTTCACCATTGTGGAATACAACAAATATGGTGACACCCATGCTCACCTCACCCATCACCAGTCCTGATCCCTGCAAGTTCAACTATATCTTTCACTGTTTTGTCCTTCTTCGAGTCTCTCAATCCAAAACAGGATCTAATAAATCCAAATCTTTGTCAGCATTGACTTTGAAGCATCACACTGTCTGTCGTCTTCCCCTTTCTTTCTTTATTTCTTTCTATCTTTTACCCTGAGATGGTCATCATCCTACTTCTTTGACAATTTGAAGGTGCCAGGAAGGTGGTCTAGGATGTCGTTAGGATGAACACTTACCTCAACAGCCAAGCAAACCTTAACCAACTATTCCAACTCAGGCGGCATAGATTAGAGGGAAATAATCTCCGACCACTAACCTACCTATTAAAAGAAAAAAAAACAGCCAAGCAATCCTTATTTTAATTTGATGTTGACTTGACCCACAATACCAAGGCTCACCTTTTTTTTTTCTTCTTGCGAGTCAGTAATGACCCATTTCTCAATTGCACAGTTTTTGCACATTAGTGAATAATTCAGAGTCATTGGTCTCTCTCTATCTATCTCCCAACACGAGCTGAACTCTTCATAAACAGTTCAAACATTGCACGCCAACAAGATAGACAAGCTAATTTTTTCAGCTCAGCTTATCAAACCAAAGCCGAAGAAAGTTTTCTCGAAGGTTTTGTGTTTAACAGGGACGAGGATAATATAATCATTATGTTTCTTATTAAACGCTTTTATACTTATAAACCAAATATACTTCTTATCCTCATCAAAAAAGTTATAAATAGTGAAAAAATTAACTTTTCTCGATAAACTGTATGAGAAAAAAAAACTGTTTCCAAACGTAACCTAAGACTACTTAAAAATTGAAATTATAAAATTGAAAATATATCATTGCATATGATCAAATTTTATATTAAAGCTTAATCTACGTAAATCAATTGTATATTTTCTACAACTTTGGAATTTATTTCAGAATTTTCCATTTAAATGGAAACCATATTATCAATTGAATTATATAATATTCTAAATCTTAATTGTTTTTTCCTGTTATTGTAATTATCATGTTATTTATATATGTTTTACATAATAAATAAGCCCGTGGCCACTCTTTCCCCTATTCTCTTCTTCTTCTTTGCTGAGGGTAACCCTAACCTTAATGACACGGTAATGGTGGCAGTTGTAGTAGCAACCACTGAAGGAGCAGCAGCAACCACAAAACAACAAAACAGTAACTCGAAGCAACAACAATAACCAAGAGGAGATTCAAATTGGGAACATCTGTTACTACTACATCAATCCCTGTTGTACTAATACAGAAGCAACGGCTGATTATTTTTCTTCGTTTACCATGTCTGCCATCTTCACGTGGGTCTTCTTTGAGCAAAGCTCGAGCCGCCTCAGTGGATATTACAGCTTGTTTTGCCGCGTGGAAATGCCACAACCCTTGTGATTCCTATTTATTGCTGGAAAAATTTAATTGACATGTGATCTCGAGCGAGTGGGGGTGATTTTAAGCAACTAATGGCACAGTTGATTGCTGTCTATCTGTCTTCTTCAAGGACTCATCCATTTGTTCTGGACAACAAAGCACAAGCAGACGACGAAATTAGTCCAAGCTCGATTCAGGTAAACAATATAGATTGTGTTCTAAGAAAAATCAATACTTCATTTCTAGTTCTCTTATCATAAATTTCGATCAATGGGGCATGTATATTATCCATCCTAGTCTTTACAGGGTACGTCCTTTTAGTGTCTTAAACAACGATGTCTAGAAACAACTAAAGTCTCGTACCTTCAGGTCCCAGATAATAACCTAAGTATCAGCATCCAGAACCAATCAGAGCATCATACCTTTAAATCTAGACGACACTTCAACTTACGGATCTCAGCTTCAACTTCATAGATGACAATCTAGAAATGTCATACCTCTAGAATCCGACGAATATTTGCTTACGACCTCTTGGTCTGTAACTTCAACCTAGATAACGTGCCCAACTACTTAAGAATATCGTCATATTTTCTAGTCCAGGCAACACACGCCTCCTCTCTCTTGATCCTCCACAAAATCTTGACAAATTCATTTTCAAATCATCACCATATTTTCTTTAAAAAATCATTTTCAAATTTATTTTTATAATTCCAAGATCTCCACAATACCAACACACTATTTGATCGTAATTAAATCATCAAAGTCCAATTTAAAATCCACGACTATTGGGCTCAAGGGCTTGATTCGGTAGACTAAATCAGATTCGGTCGACCAAAATTCCCTAACCTGGAATACGGAATTCAATCAGTCGACTGGATCTGGCCCTGGGCCATCCACTTGCAACTCAAATCGACCGATTTCTAGGCTTAGGGGGGCGTTTTGAAGCAAAACAACATACGGAAACCAAAATAGTATGCTAATTTCTTCGTCGATCAGAAAACGGCCCATAGCCTTAACCCAAAAATCCTCTGGAATGGGAGTGTCGGGTGGTCCCACCACACATAACCACAATATCCACAAAAATATGGGAAACGAAGGCATGCAAACATAACTTGAGATATTAAAATTCAAAGCAACAAAACTCAAATGGAAGCATAGTGCCAACTCAACATTTAATTCACCACAAATGCACAATTAATTCCCAAAAAATATGAAATCACTACCACTCCATGAATTCATGTAATTCTACTCGTTTCCATCATAATCATGCTAATTAACACACAAAAAAGGGCGACGTGTGCGCCTCTTGGACAATTTAGAGGTACCTCCACCAACACTGGTTGAACCGCTAAGCTCTCCGACGACCAGGACTGCTTTAGCCACTACACGAGCTCGCCACATCACCAAGACGACAATCCGGAGTTCCTCTCAAGCTCGGCCAAGTTCCAACACCACACCTTCCACTTCCTCTCCCTCTGTTCCACTCTCTCACTCTCATCATTGGCAGGAAAAGAGGAGGAGAAGGAGAAGAAGAGGAAGGGAAGAGAAGGGGAAGAAGATGAAAAAAGAGGGAAGAGTGAGCTCTGAGGAGGAAGAAGTGTGCGAGGAAAGAGAAGGGGGGAGGTGAGGTTGTTAAATGCCTTGAATCTGTTTTGGTAATTTCCTTACTGGGAATTTGAACGGTTTCCATAATCGTAAATCCGTTTAATGCCACATTTAATAGTCCTTTAATTGGTTGCCATATCTGGAGAGGTCAGACGAATATAAAATCCACCTCCACTGTGTAATTTGTATCCTTTTTCTGAATAGTGAAAACACCCCACTCCTGTTGCCGCCCGTGGACGTAGGCTTCGGCTGAACCACGTAAAATTTCTCTGTTCTTGTGTGATTGTTAATCGATCTTTCGTTCAATCTTGTTTTCTGCACAACAAGTGGTATCAAAGCCAAGTTCGAAGATCGATCGACGTCGGTTTTGCCCTAATCTCGCGCCATCGTGCTCAGCGGCGGCGGCTAGGGATCACACGAAGAAGGAGGCTCCTGCGGCGTTCGCGTGCGCGGGAGATCTAAAGGAAACGTGCGCAGATCTCGAGTCCGTCGACCCTCGACAGAGGAGGCAACCCGGCGACGAAGGTGACCTGTGCGCGCGGGTGGAACGTGCGTTTGCAACGGCGATTCGTTCGCCGACAGAATTGCAGGGGCGAACGAGTGCGCGGAATCGTGCGTGTGGATGAAATCCTTGCGTGCGAGCGAAGGTCGGAAGCGGAGACGATTGCGCACGCGAGTGGAGGCCGAAAGCAGAGCAGTTTTAGCACTCAAGCGGAGGACGTGATTGCGTGATCTGACATCGCGCAACCTGAAGGTGTCTCCTGCAGGGATTCGAACGCACAATCGGTGATGTGCTCGACGGCGTGCGCGTAGAGGAGACGACCCAGATCTATCTAGATCCGGTCGTGGCAGAGCGGAGCCAGCGATCTCGGGGTAGCACAGTGCTGCTCCAGCGAGAAATCAGATCAGGAAAAATGTCTTCGCACAGTGTGAAGATTGACAAGTTTACAGGAAAGAACAGTTTCAGTTTATGGCAAATCAAGATGCGAGCTTTGTTGAAACAACAAAGCATCTGGACACCATTGCAGAAGACAAAGCCAGAGGGTATCAGTGATGCAGATTTTGCTGCGCAGGAAGAGAAGGCCCATTCAACTATTTTGCTTTGTCTAGCTGACGAAGTAATTATTGAGGTTGTTGATGAGGAGAAAGCTGCAGGATTATGGTTGAAGCTTGAAAGCCTGTATATGACAAAGTTTTTGACGAATAAGCTACTTCTAAAACAACGCTTATTTTCACTTCATATGTATGAAGGTACATCTCTGAAAGAGCATCTTGATCAATTAAATACTTTACTAATGGAACTTAGAAATATCGACGTCAAGATTGAAGACGAAGATGCAGCTCTACTGTTGTTAGGTTCTCTTCCACAGTCTTATAAAAATTTTGTACAATCGTTTGTAATCGAGAAGGACACAATTTCTCTGGAAGAGGTAAGATCCAGTCTCCATTCTCGTCAATTACGTCATATGGCTTCGAATGGCAGTACTAGTGCAGGTACTTCAGGATCAGGACTTTCTGCAACAAGTTCTGATAACAGACGAGGACGATCAGATAAAGGGGATAGAAAGAACAAGGTGTTAGAAATATCTTTTTGTTTTGATGATTACACCTGCACTAATGAAGTTCTTGTATATGTTGTTTTCATGGAAATAAAATTATATGTTGTAAATGTATCAGAAAAAGGATTGTAATAGAGTCATGTAAAGTTTAGTTTGTAAAAAATCAAAATATTTGTAAAGTTTCATGAAGTACCAAAATCAGCATACCGATTCAGGAGAAATCGGCATACCAAAGGAAAATTGGCATACCGATTCAGGAGAAAACAGCATACCTATCGGCGTTCCGAATTTAAAGAAGTAGAAACCAGAAACGGCATACCGAACAAAAACGGCATACTGAAGCAGAAGAAAATGACACTAGCATCGGAATTCCGGAAAAACTGAGGAGATAAAAATGAAGACAGAAATGGCATACCGAGATGAAACGGCATACCGTTTCATGAGAAATCGGTATACCGAAAGAATTTCGGCATACCAAATTGCCCGTCTAGTGCAGACTGAAGATCAATTTGACATACCGGAAGTCAAAATGGCATACCGAAAGACTAGCCGTTTGTGACCGTTTTCTAGTCGTTAGACACATCTTTCGATGGTCTTATGGCTATAAATAGAACTCGATTAAGCCTCGATAAGGACACACATCTACATACTTGTAATTCTATATTCTTTCTGTCATATATTCTCCTCACAAGCGATATTGTAAATCTATTGTTGTAATCGAGCTCTGTGAGAGGGAAGTTTCAAACTTGTAAAGCATCAGGCAAAGGCTCTAGCTTCTCGGGGATAGAGAAGTGGGAGGAGCAAGAGAGGAGTTGGTGGGACAACCAACAAGTAAGTTCTTTATTGTTTTAAGAATAAGGGGAAAATCTCAAGAGGATCTTGAAAAGTGGATTAGGCTGGGGTTGCCGAACCACTATAAATCGCTTGTGTTTTCAATTTCTCTCATCCCCATCTTGTGCATTTATTTTCTGTGCCATCAA
>JAMKQA010008872.1:0-14693 GCA_024699735.1 Posidonia australis | reverse complement strand
TCCTCCGGACTTAAAGGAGTCGCTGGAAAGGAACATAACTCGAATCTCATTCGGACCTAAAGGAGACACGAGAAAAGGGATAAAGTGCTGTTCCTGGAGGCCAGGAATCAGCGACTCGAGACTCCTCCGGACTTAAAGTAGTCGCGAGAAAGAGACAAAACTCGAATCTCCTCCGGACTTAAAGGAGACACGAGAAAAGGAAATAAAGAGTTGTTCTGGGAGGCCAAGAATCAGCGACTTGGGACTCCTCCGGACTTATGGGTGTCGCACGAAAGGGACAAAACTTGAATCTCCTTTGGACTTAAAGGATATTCAAGACAAGGGAATAAACAGTTGTTCTTGGAGACCAGGAATCTGCGACTTGAGACTCCTTCAAACTTAAAGGAGTCGCGAGAAAGGAACAAAACTTGAATCTCCTCCAGACTTAAAGGAGACACGAGAAATGGGAATAAAGAGCTATTCCTGGAGGCCAGGAATCAGCGACTCGGGACACCTCCGGACTTGAAGGAGTCATGAGAATGGGACGAAACTCGAATCTCCACCAGTCTTAAAGGAGGCACGAGAAAAGAGAATAAAGTGTTGTTCCAGGAGGCCAGGATTCAGCGACTCGGGACTCCCTTGGACATAAAGGAGTCACGAGAAAGGGACAAAACTCCAATCTCCTCCGGACCTAAAGGAGACACGAGAAAAGGAATAAAATGCTATTCTTGGGTGTCTGGAATCAGTGACTCTGGACACCTTCAGTCTTAAAGGTGTTGTGAAATGGGACAAAACTCGAATCGCCTTCGGACTTAAAGGAGACACTAGAAAAGGGATAAAGAGCTGTTCCTGGAGGCCAGGAATCAACTACTCAGGACTCCTCCGGACTTAAAGTAGTCACAAGAAGGGGACGAAACTCCAATCTCCACCAGACTTAAAGGAGATTGAAGAAGTGGGAACAAAGTGTTGTTCCTGGAGGCCAGGAATCTGCGACTCGGGACTCCTACGAACCAAACGGAGCCGTGAGAAAGGGACAAAAATCGAATCTCCTCCGGACTTAAATGAGACACGAGAAAAAAGATAAAGAGCTGTTGCTGAAGGCCAGGAATCAGCGACTAGGGACTTCTCCGGACTTAATGGATTCGCGAAAATGGGACAAAACTCGAATCTCCTCCAGACTTAAAGGAGACACGAGAAAAGGAAATAATGAGCTTTTCCTGGAGGCCAGGAATCAGTGACTCGGGTCTCCATCAGACTTAAAGGAGTCAGACAAAACTCGAATCTCCTCCGGACTTAAAGGAGATTCAAGAAGGGGAAAAGAGCTATTCCTTGAGGCCTGGAATCTGCACTCAGGACTCCTCCAGACTTAAAGGAGTCGCGAGAAAGGGACAAAACTCGAATCCCCTCCAGACTTAAAAAAGATTAAAGAAGAGGGAATAAAGTGTTGTTCCTGGAGGCCAGGAATCAGTGACTCAGGACTCCTCCGGACTTAAATGAGTCGCGAGAATGGGACGGAACTCGAATCTCTTCCGGACCAAAAGGAGACACGAGAAAAGGAAATAAAGAGCTGTTCATGGAGGCCAGGAATCAACGACTCAGGACTCCTCCGGACTTAAAGGAGTCGCGAACAAATGACAAAACTCAAATATCCTTCGAACCAAAAGGAGACACGAGAAAAGGACATAAAGAGCTCTTCATGGAGGCCAGGAATCTGAGACTCGGGACTCCTCCAAACTTAAAGGAGTCGCGAGAAAGGGAAAAAACTCGAATCTCCACTAGACATAAAGGAGACACGAGAAAAGGAAATAAAGATTTGTTCCTGCAGGCTAGGAATAAGCGACTCAGGACTCCCCCGAACTTAAAAGCGTCGCGAGAAAGGGACAAAACGTGAATCTCCTTTGGACATAAAGGAGACACGAGAAAAGGGAATAAAGAGCTGTTCCTGGAGGCCACAAATCAGCGACTAGGGACTCCTTCGTACTTAAAGGAGTCGCGAGAACGGGACAAAACATCAATCTCCTCTAAACTTAAAGGAGATTCAAGAAGTGGGAATAAAGAGCAGTTCCTGGAGGCCCGGAATCAGCGACTAGGGACTCCTATGGACTTAAAGAAGTCGCGGGAAAGGGACAAAACTCGAATCTCCTCCGGACTTAAAGGAGACACGAGAAAAGGAAATAAAGAGTTGTTCCTGGAGGCCAGGAATCAGCGACTCGGGACACCTCCGGAGTTAAAGGAGTCGCGAGAAAGGGACAAAACTCGAATGTCCTTCGGAACTAAAGGAGACACGAGAAAAGGATAGAAGGAGCTGTTCCAGGATGCCAGGAATCAACTACTCGGGACTCCTCCGGACTTATAGGAGTCGCAAGAATGGGGCAAAACTCGAATCCCCTCTGGACATAATGGAGACAGGACAAAAGGAAATAAAGAACTGTTCCTGGAGCCTAGGAATCAGCGACTCGGGACTCCTTCGGACATAAAGGAGTCGCGAGAAAGGGACAAAACTCAAATCTCCCCCGGACATCATGGAGACACGAGAAAAGGAAATAGTGAACTGTTCCTAGAGGCCATGAATCAGTGACTCGGGACTCCTCTGGAGTTAAATGAGTCGTAAGTAGGGGACAAAACTCAAGTCTCCTCCGGACTTAAAGGAGGCATGAGAAAAGGGAAAAAAGAGCTGTTCCTGGAGGCCAGGAATCAGCGACTCCGGACTCCTCCAGACTTAAAGTTGTCGCGAGAAAGGGACAAAACTCGAATCTCCTCCAGACTGAAATGAGACACGAGAAAAGGGATATAGAGTTGTTGCTGGAGGCTAGGAATCAGTGACTCGGGACTCCTTTGGAACCCACTGGACTTAATAGAGTCGCGAGAAAGGGACAAAACTCGAATCACCTCTGGACTTAAAGGCGTCACGAGAAAAGGAAATAAAGAGTTGTTCCTGAAGGCCAGGAATCAGGGACTCGGGACTCCTTCGGACTTAAAGGAGTCGCAAGTAAGGGACGAAACTCGAATCTCCTCTGGACTTAAAGGATATTCAAGAAAAGGGAATAAAGAGCTGTTCTTGGAGGCCAGGAAACTGCGACTTGGGACTCCTCCGAACTTAAAGGAGCCGCGAGACGGGGACAAAACTCGAATCTCCTCCAGACTTAAAGGAGACACGAGAAAAGGGAATAAAGAACAGTTCTTGGAGGCCAGGAATCAGTTACTCGGGACTCCTCCAGACATAAAGGAGTCGCAAGAAAGGGACAAAACTCGAATCACCTCCGGACTTAAAGGAGATTCAACTGGAAGGAATAAAGAGCTGTTCCAAGAGGCCAGGAATCAGCGACTCGGGACTCCTCTGGACGTAAAGGAGTCGCAAGAATGAGACAAAACTCGAATCTCCCCTGGACTTAAAGGAGAATCTAGAAGAGGGAATTAAGAGCTGTTCCAGGAGGCCAGGAGTCAGTGACTCGGCACTCCACCAAACTTAAAGGAGTCGCGAGAAAGGGACAAAACTCGAATCTCCTTCGGAATTAAATGAGAGACGAGAATAGGGAATAAAGAGCAGTTCCTGGTGGCCAGGAATCAGCGAATCGGGACTCCTCTGGACTTAAAGGAGCCACAAGAAAGGTGCCAAACTCGAATCTCCTCCGGACTTAAAGAAGACACGAGAAAAAGAAATAAAGAGGTGTTATTAGAGGCCAGGAATCAGCGACTTGGGACTCCTCCGGACATAATGGAGTCGCAAGAAAGGGACAAAACTTGAATCTCCTCTGGACTTAAAGGAGATTCAAGAAGAACCAATAAAGAACTGTTCCTGGAGGCCAGGAATCAGCGACTCGGGACTCCTCTGGACGTAAAGGAGTCGGGAGAAAGTGACAAAACTCGAATCTCCCCAGGACTTAAAGGAGATTCTAGAAGAGGGAATTAAGAGCTGTTCCAAGAGGCTAGGAGTCAGTGACTCGGGACTCCACCGAACTTAAAGTAGTCGCGAGAAAGGGACAAAACTCGAATCTGCACTAGAATTAAAGGAGAGACGAGAATAGGGAGTAAAGAGCAGTTCCTGGTGGCCAGGAATCAGCGACTCGGGACTCCGCCAAACTTAAAGGAGTCGTGAGAATGGGGCAAAACTTGAATCTCCTCCAAACTTAATGGTGACATGAGAAATCGAAATAAAGAACTGTTCCAGGAGGCCAGGAATCAACGACTCCGGACTCCACCAGATTTAAAGGAGTCGCGAGAAAGTTACAAAACTCGAATCTCCGCTGGACTTAAAGGGGACACGAGAAAAGGGAATAAAGAGCTGTTCCAAAGAGGTCTGGAATCAGTGACTCGGGACTCCTCCGGACTTAAAGGAGTTGCGAGTAAGGGACAAAACTTGAATCCCCTCCGGACTAAAAGGAGACACGAGAAATGGGATAAAGAGCTGTTCTTGGAGGCCTGGAATCAGCGACTCCGGACTCCTTTAGACTTAAAGGAGTCGCGAGAAAAGGACAAAACTTGAATCTCCTCCAGACTTAAAGGGGACATGAGAATAGGAAATAAAGAGTTGTTCTTGGAGGACAGGAATCAGCGACTCGGGACTCCTCCGGACTTAAAGGAGTCGCAAGAATGGGACGAAACTCGAATCTCCTTCGGACATAAAGGAGTCGCAAGAATGAGACGAAACTCAAATCTCCTCCGGAATTAAAGGAGATTCATGAAGAGGGAATAAAGAGCTGTTCCTGGAGGCCAAGAATCTACGACTCGTGACTCCTCTGGACTTAAAGGAGCCATGAGAAAGGGACAAAACTCGAATCTCCCCTGGACTTAAAGGAGACACGAGAAATGGGAATAAAGAGTTGTTCTTGGAGGCCAGGAATCAGCGACTCGGGACTCCTTAAGACATAATGGAGTCGCAAGAAAGGGACAAAACTCGAATCTCCTTTGGACTTAAAGGAAATTCAAGAAGAAGGAATAAAGAGTTGTTCCTGGAGGCCAGGAATCAGCAACTTGGGACTCCTCTGGACGTATAGGAGTCGCGAGAAAGAGACAAAACTCAAATCTCCCCGGGACTTAAAGGAGATTCTAGAAAAGGGAATTAAGAGCTGTTCCAAGAGGCCTGGAGTCAGCGACTCGAGACTCCACCGAACTTAAAGGAGTCGCGAGAAAGGGACAAAACTCGAATCTCCTCTGGACTTAAAGGAGACACGAGAAAAGGGAATAAAGAGTTGTTCTTGGAGGCCAGGAATCAGCGACTCGAGACTCCTCCGGACATAAAGGAGTCGCAAGAAAGGGACGAAAATCGAATCTCCTCTGGACTTAAAGGAGCTTCAAGAAGATGGAATGAAGAGCTGTTCCTGGAGGCCAGGAATCAGCGACTCGGGACTCCTCTGGACGTAAAGGTGTCGCGAGAAAGAGACAAAACTCGAATCTTCCCCGGACTTTAAGGAGATTCTAGAAGAGGGAATTAAGAGTAGTTCCAGGAGGCGAGGAGTCAGCGACTCGGGACTCCACCGAACTTAAAGGAGTCACGAGAATGGGACAAAACTCAAATCTCCTCCGAACTGAAAGGAGAGACGAGAATAGTGAATAAAGAGCAGTTCCTGGTGGCCAGGAATGAACGACTCAACTCCTCAGGACTTAAAGGAGTCGTGAGAATGGGGCAAAACTCGAATCTCCTCCGGACCTAAAGGAGACACGAGAAATGGAAATAAAGAACTGTTCGTGGCGGCCAGGAATCAGCGACTCGGGACTCCTCCAGACATAAAGGAGTCGCTGGAAAGGAACATAACTTGAATCTCCTTCGGACCTAAAGGAGACACGAGAAAAGGGATAAAGTGTTATTCCTGGAGAACAGGAATCAGCGACTCGAGACTCCTCCGGACTTAAAGTAGTCGCGAGAAAGAGACAAAACTCGAATCTCCTCCGAACTTAAAGGAGACACGATAAAAGGAAATAAAGAGCTTTTCTGGGAGGCCAGGAATCAGAAACTCGGGACTCCTCCGGACTTAAGGGTGTCGCACGAAAGGGACAAAACTCGAATCTCCTTTGGACTTAAAGGATATTCAAGACAAGGGAATAAACACTGTTCCTGAAGAGCAGGAATCTACGACTTGAGACTCCTCCAGACTTAAAGGAGTCGCGAGAAAGGGACAAAACTCGAATCTCCTCCGGACTTAAAGGAGACACGAGAAAAGGGAATAAAGAGCTATTCCTGGAGGCCAGGAATCAGCGACTCGAGATACCTCCGGACTTAAAGGTGTCGTGAGAATGGGACAAAACTCGAATCTCCTCCCGACTTAAAGGAGACACGGGAAAAGAGAATAAAGTGTTGTTCCTAGAGGCCAGGAATCAGCGACTCGGGACTCCTCTGGACATATAGGAGTCGCGAGAAAGGGACTAAACTCCAATCTCCTCCGGACCTAAAGGAGACACGAGAAAAGGAATAAAATGCTGTTCTTGGGTGTCTGGAATCAGTGACTCGGGACACCTTCGGACTTAAAGGTGTCGTGAAATGGGACAAAACTCGAATCTCCTTCGGAATTAAATGAGACACTAGAAAAGGGATAAAGCGCTGTTCTTGGAGGACAGGAATCAGCTACTCGGGACTCCTCCGGACTTAAAGTAGTCACAAGAAGGGGACGAAACTCCAATCTCCACCGGACTTAAAGGAGATTGAAGAAGTGGGAACAAAGTGTTGTTCCTGGAGGCCAGGAATCTGCTACTCGGGACTCCTCCGGACCAAACGGAGCCATGGTAAAGGGACAAAAATTGAATCTCCTCCGGAGTTAAAGGAGACACGAGAAAAGGTATAAGGAGCTGTTCCTGGTGACCAGGAATCAGCGACTAGGGACTCCTCCGGACTTAATGGATTCGCGAGAATGGGACAAAACTCAAATCTCCTCCGGACTTAAAGGAGACACGAGAAAAGGAAATAATGAGCTTTTCCTGGAGGCCAGGAATCAACGACTCGGGACTCCTGTGGACTTAAAGGAGTCGGACAAAACTCGAATCACCTCCGGACTTAAAGGATATTCAAGAAGGGTAAAAGAGCTATTCCTGGAGGCCTGGAATCAGCACTCGGGACTCCTCCAGACTTAAAGGAGTCGCGAGAAAGGGACAAAACTCGAATCCCCTCCGGACTTAAAAAAGATTCAAGAAGAGGGAATAAAGTGCTATTCCTGGAGGCCAGGAATCAGCGACTCGGGACTCCTCCGGACTTAAATGAGTCGCGAGAATGGGACAAAACTCGAATCTCTTCTGGACCAAAAGGAGACACGAGAAAAGGAAATAAAGAACTGTTCCTGGAGGCCAGGAATCAACGACTTAGGACTCCTCCGGACTTAAAGGAGTCGCGAGCAAGTGACAAAACTCAAATCTCCTTCGGACCAAAAGGAACACGAGAAAAGGAAATAAAGAGTTCTTCATGGAGGCCTGGAATCTGAGACTCTGGACTCCTCCAGACTTAAAGGAGTCGCGAGAAAGGGACAAAACTCGAATCTCCACTAGACATAATGGAGACACGAGAAAAGGAAATAAAGATTCGTTCCTAGAGGCCAGGAATCAGCGACTCAGGACTCCTCTGAACTTAAAAGCATCGCGAGAAAGGGACAAATCTTGAATCTCCTTCGGACATAAAGGAGACACGAGAAAAGGGAATAAAGAGCTGTCCTGGCGGCCACGAATCAGCAACTAGGGACTCCTCCAAACTTGAAGGAGTCGCGAGAGAAGGACAAAACGTGAATCTCCTCTAGACTTAAAGGAGATTCAAGAAGAGGGAATAAAGAGTGGTTCCTGGTGGCCCGGAATCAGCGACTAGGGACTCCTATGGACTAAAAGGAGTCGCGGGAAAGGGACAAAACTCGAATCTCCTCCCGATTTAAAGGAGACACGAGAAAAGGAAATAAAGAGTTGTTCCTAGAGGCCAGGAATCAGCGACTCGGGACTCCTCCGGACTTAACGGAGTCGCGAGAAAGGGACAAAACTTGAATGTCCTCCGGACCTAACGGGGACACGAGAAAAGGAAATAAAGAGCTATTCGAGGAAGCCAGGAATCAGTGACTCGGGACTCCTCCAGACTTATTGGAGTCGCACGAATGGGGCAAAACTCGAATCTCCTCTGGACCTAATGGAGACACGACAAAAGGAAATAAAGAACTGTTCCTGGAGGTTTGGAATCAACGACTCGGGACTCCGCCGGACTTAAAGGAGTCGCGAGAATGGGACAAAACTTAAATCTCCTCCGGACTTAAAGGAGACATGAGAAAAGGAAATAGTGAACTGTTCCTAGAGGCCATGAATCAGCGACTCGGGACTCCTCTGGACTTAAAGGAGTCGTGAGTAGGGGACAAAACTCATGTCTCCTACGGACTTAAAGGAGGCACGAGAAAAGGGAAAAAAGAGCTGTTCCTGGAGGCCAGGAATCAGCGACTCCAAACTCCTCCGGACTTAAAGTTGTCGCGAGAAAGGGACAAAACTCGAATCTCCTTCGAACAGAAATGAGACACGAGAAAAGGGATATAGAGTTGTTCCTGGAGGCCAGGATTCAGCGACTCGGGACTCCTCTGGACCCAACTGGACTTAACGGAGTCGCGAGAAAGGGACAAAACTCGAATCACCTCTGGACTTAAAGGGGACATGAGAAATGGAAATAAAGAGCTGTTCCTGAAGGCCAGGAATCAGCGACTCGGGACTCCTCCAGACTTAAAGGAGTCGCAAGAAAGGGACGAAACTCGAATCTCCTCTGGACTTAAAGGATATTCAAGAAAAGGGAATAAAGAGCTGTTCCTGGAGGCCAGGAATCGGCGACTTGGGACTCCTCCGGACTTAAAGGAGCCGCGAGATGGGGACAAAACTAGAATCTCCTCCGGACTTTAAGGAGACACGAGAAAAGGGAATAAAGAACTGTTCCTGGTGGCCAGGAATCAGTGACTCGGGACTCCTCTAGACTTAATGGAGTCGCCGGAAAGGGACAAAACTCGAATCTCCTCCGGACTTTAAGGAGATTCAAGAAGAAGGAATAAAGAGATGTTCCAGGAGGCCAGGAATCAGCGAATTGGGACTCCTCTAGACGTAAAGGAGTCGCGAGAATGAGACAAAACTCGAATCACCCCTGGACTTAAAGGAGATTCTAGAAAAGGGAATTAAGAGTTGTTCCTGGAGGCTAGGAGTCAGCGACTCGGCACTCCAACGAACTTAAAGGAATTGTGAGAACGGGACAAAACTCGAATCTCCTTCAGAATTAAATGAGAGACGAGAATAGGGAATAAAGAGCAGTTCCTAGTGGCCAGGAATCAGCGACTCGGGACTCCTCTGGACTTAAGGGAGCCGCGAGAAAGGGGCAATACTCGAATCTCCTCCGGACTTAAAGGAGACACAAGAAAAGGGAATAAAGAGGTGTTCTTGGAGGCCAGGAATCAGTGACTCGGGACTCCTCTGGACAAAAAAGGAGTCGCAAGAACGGGACAAAACTCGAATCTCCTCTGGACTAAAATGAGACACGAGAAATGGGATATAGAGTTGTTCCAGGAGGCCTGGATTCAGCGACTGAGGACTCCTCTGGACCCCACTGGACTTAATGGAGTCGCGAGAAAGGGACAAAACTCGAATCACCTCCGGACTTAAAGGAGACACGAGAAAAGGAAATAAGGAACTGTTCCTGAAGGCCTGGAATCAGCGACTCAGGACTCCGCCGGACTTAAAGGAGTTGCAAGAAAGGGACGAAACTCGAATCTCCTCTGGACTTAAAGGATATTCAAGAAAAGGGAATAAAGAGTTGTTCCTGGAGGCCAGGAATCTGCGACTCGGGACTCTTCCGGACTTAAAGGAGCCGCGAGAATGGGACAAAACTAGAATCTCCTCCGGACTTAATGGAGACACGAGAAAAGGGAATAAAGAATTGTTCCTGGAGGCCAGGAATCAGTGACTCGGGACTCCTTTAGACTTAATGGAGTCGCAAGAAAGGGACAAAACTCGAATCTCCTCCGGACTTAAAGGAGATTCAAGAAGAAGTAATAAAGAGCTGTTCCTAGAGGCCAGGAATCAGCGACTCGGGACTCCTCCAGACTTGAAGGAGTCGCGAGAAAGTGACAAAACTCGAATCTCCCCAGGACTTACAGGAGATTCTAGAAGAGGGAATTAAGAACTGCTGCAAAAGGCCAGGAGTCAGTGACTCAGGACTCCACCGAACATAAAGGAGTCGCGAGAAAGGGACAAAACTCGAATCTCCATCAAAATTAAAGGAGTGACGGGAATAGGGAATAAAGAGCAGTTCCTGGGGGCCAGGAATCAGCGACTCGGGACTTCGCCAAACTTAAAGGAGTCGCGAGAATGGGGCAAAACTTGAATCTCCTCCGAACTTAAAGGTGACACGAGAAATCGAAATAATGAACTATTCCTGGAGGCCTGGAATCAGCGACTCGGGACTCCTCCAGACTTAAAGGAGTCGCGAGAAAGGTACAAAACTCGAATCTCCACCGGAATTAAAGGAGTGACGGGAATAGGGAATAATGAGCAGTTCCTGGTGGCCAGGAATCAGCGACTCGGGACTCCGCCAAACTTAAAGGAGTCACGAGAATGGGGCAAAACTTGAATCTCCTCTGAACTTAAAGGTGACACGAGAAATCGAAATAAAGAACTGTTCCTAGAGGCCTGGAATCAGCGACTCGGGACTCCACCAAACTTAAAGGAGTCGCGAGAAAGGTACAAAACTCGAATCTCCTCTAGACTTAAAGGGGACACAAGAAAAGGGAATAAAGAGATGTTCCAGGAGGTCTGGAACCAGCGACTCGGGACTCCTTCGGACTTAAGGGGACAAAACTTGAATCTCCGCTGGACTGAAAGGGGACACGAGAAAAGGGATATAGAGCTGTTCCTGGAGGCTAGGAATCAGCGACTCCGAACTCCTCTAGACTTAAAGGAGTCGCGAGAAAAGGACAAAACTTGAATCTCCTCCGGACTTAAAGGGGACACGAGAATAGGAAATAAAGAGTTGTTCCTAGAGGCCAGGAATCAGCGACTCGGGACTCCTCCGTACTTAAAGGAGTCGCAAGAATGGGACGAAACTCGAATCTCCTCCGGACTTAAAGGAGTCGCTAGAATGGGACGAAACTCGAATCTCCTCCGGATTTAAAGGAGATTCAAGAAGAGGGAATAAAGAGTTGTTCCTGGAGGCCAAGAATCTACGACTCGTGACTCCTCTGGACTTAAAGGAGCCGTGAGAAAGGGACAAAACTCAAATCTCCTTTGGACTTAAAGGAGACACGAGAAATAGGAATAAAGACTTGTTCTAGGAGGCCAGGAATCAGCGACTCGGGACTCCTCAAGACATAAAGGAGTCGAAAGAATGGGACAAAACTCGAATCTCCTTCGGACTTAAAGGAAATTCAAGAAGAAGGAATAAAGAGTTGTTCCTGGAGGCCAGGAATCAGTAACTCGGGACTCCTCTAGACGTATAGGAGTCGCGAGAAAGAGACAAAACATGAATCTCCCCTGGACTTAAAGGAGATTCTAGAAAAAGGAATTAAGAGCTGTTCCAAGAGGCCAGGAGTCAGCGACTCGGGACTCCACCGAACTTAAAGGAGTCGCGAGAAAGGGACAAAACTCGAATCTCCTCTAGACTTAAAGGAGACATGAGAAAAGGGAATAAATAGCTATTCAAGAAGGCCAGGAATCAGCGACTCGGGACTCCTCTGGACATAAAGGAGTCGCAAGAAAGGGACGAAACTCGAATCTCCTCTGGACTTAAAGGAGATTCTGGAAGATGGAATGAAGAGCTGTTCCTGGAGGCCAGGAATCAGCGACTCGGGACTCCTCTGGACGTAAAGGAGTCGCGAGAAAGAGACAAAACTCAAATCTCCCCCGGACTTTAAGGAGATTCTAGAAGAGGGAATTAAGAGTATTTTCAGGTGGCTAGGAGTCAGTGACTCGGGACTCCACCAAACTTAAAGGAGTCGCGAGAATGGGACAAAACTCGAATTTCCTCTGAACTTGAAGGAGAGACGAGAATAGTGAATAAAGAGCAGTTCCTGGTGGCCAGGAATGAACGACTCGGGACTCCATAGGACTTAAAGGAGTCGTGAGAATGGGGCAAAACTCGAATCTCCTCCGGACCTAAAGGAGACACGAGAAATGGAAATAAAGAACTGTTCGTGGAGGCCAGGAATCAGCGACTCGGGACTCCTCCAGACTTAAAGGAGTCACGAGAAGGGGCCAAAACTTGAATCTCCCCCGGACTTATAGGATATTCAAGAAAAGGGAATAATGAGCTGATCTTGGAGACCTAGAATCAGCGACTCGGGACTCCTCCAGACTTAACGGAGTCGCGAGAAAGGGACTAAACTAATCTCCTCTGGACTTAAAGGAGATTCAAGAAGTGGGAATAAAGAACTGTTCCTGGAAGCCAGGAATCATCGACTAGGGACTCCTATGGACTTAAAGGAGTCGCGGGAAAGGGACGAAACTCGAATCTCCTCCGCACTTAAAGGAGACACGGGAAAAGGAATTAAATTGTTGTTGCTGGAGATCAGGAATCAGCGACTTGGGACTCCTCCGGAGTTAAAGCAGTCGCGAGAAAGGGACAAAACTCGAATCTCCTTCGGGCCTAAAGGAGACACGAGAAAAGGGATAAAGAGCTGTTCCTGGAGGCTACGAATCAGCGACTCGGTAATCCTCCGGACTTAAAGTTGTCGCGAGAAAGAGACAAAACTCGAATCTCCCCGGGACTTAAAGGAGATTCTAGAAGAGGGAATAAAGAGCTATTCCTGGAGGCCAGGAATCAGTGACTCGGGACTCCCTCAGACTTAAAGGAGTTGCGAGAAAGGGACAAAACTAGAATCTACTTGGAATTAATGGGGAGACGAGAAAAGGGAATAAAGAGTTGTTCATGGTGGCCATGAATCTGCGACTCGGGACTCCTCTAAACTTAAAAGAGTCGTGAGAAAGGGCAAAACTCGAATGTCCTTCGGACTTAAAGGAGATTCAAGATGAGGGAATAAAGAGTTGGTCCTGGAGGCTTGGAATCTGCGACTTAGGACTCCTCCAGACTTAAAGGAGTCGCGAGAAAGGAACAAAACTAGAATCTCCTCTGGAACTAAAGGAGACACGAGAAAAGGAAATAAAGAACTGTCCCTGGAGGGCAGGAATCAGCGACTCAGGTAACCTCCGGACTTATAGGAGTCATGAGAGAGGGACAAAACTCGAATCTCCTTCGGACCTAATGGAGAAACGAGAAAAGGAAATATAGAGCTGTTCCTGGAGGCAAGGAATCAGCGACTCGGGACTCCTCCGGACTTAAAGGAGTCGCGAGAAAGGGACAAAACTCAAATCTCCTCTGGACTTATTGGAGTCACGAGAAAAGGGAATAAAGAGCTGTTCCTGGAGGCCACAAATCAGCAACTTGAGACTCCTCCGGACTTAAAGGAGTCGCGAGAAATGGACAAAACTCGAATTTCCTCCTGACTTAAAGGAGACATGAGAAAAGGAAATAAAGAGCTATTCTTGGAGGCCAGGAATCAGCGACTCGGGGCTCCTCTGGACCAAACGGAGCTGCGAGAAAGGGACAAAAATCAAATCTCCTCCGGACTTAAAGGAGACACGAGAAAAGGGAGAAAGAGCTGTTCCTAGAGGCTTGGAATCAGCGACTCGGGACTCCTCCGGACTTAATGGATTTGCGAGAATTGGACAAAACTCGAATCTCCTCCGGACTTAAAGGTGAGACAAGAAGAGGGAATGAAGAGCTGTTCCTAGCGGCCAGGAATCTGCGACTCGGCACTCCTCTGGACTTAAATGAGTCGTGAGAATGAGACAAAACTCGAATCTCCTCCGGACCTAAAGGAGACACGAGAAAAGGAAATAAAGAGTTGTTCCTAGAGGCCAGGAATCAGCGACTCGGGACTCCTCCGTACCTAAAGGAGTCACGAGAAAGGAACAAAACTCGAATCTCCTTCGGAACTATAGGAGACACGAGAAAAGGAATTAAAGAGCTCTTTCTGGAGGCCAGGAATCAGAGACTCGGGACTCCTCCGGACTTAAAGGAGTCGCTGGAAAGGAACATAACTCGAATCTCCTTCGGACCTAAAGGAGACACGAGAAAAGGGATAAAGTGCTGTTCCTAGAGGCCAGGAATCAGCGACTCGAGACTCTTCTGGATTTAAAGTAGTCGCGACTAAGAGACAAAACTTGAATCTCCTTCGGACATAAAGGATACACGAGAAAAGGAAATAAAGAGCTGTTCTGGGAGGCCAGGAATCAACGACTCGGGACTCCTCTGGACTTAAGGGTGTCGCACGAAAGGGACAAAACTCGAATCTCCTTTGGACTTAAAGGATATTCAAGACAAGGGAATAAACAGCTGTTCCTGGAGACCAGGAATCTACGACTTGAGACTCCTCCAGACTTAAAGGAGTCGCGAGAATGGGACAAAACTCGAATCTCCTCTGGACTTAACGGAGACACGAGAAAAGGGAATAAAGAGCTATTCCTGGAGGCCAGGAATCAGCGACTCGGGACACCTCTGGACTTAAGGGAGTCGTGAGAATGGGACAAAACTCGAATCTCCACCCGACTTAAAGGAGACACGAGAAAAGAGAATAAAGTGTTGTTCCAGGAGTGTAACCATGCCGGCGAGGAGATTCCGCAAAAGAATGCGAAATCAGTCGGCAAAATCACGTCGAAAAAAGCAAAACAAAAGGAGTCGCCACCTAATCTATTATGAAAGACAAGGAAAACCATATACATGAAAAATCATGCAAAAA
>JAMKQA010008870.1:0-18252 GCA_024699735.1 Posidonia australis | reverse complement strand
CCCCCCCCCCCCCCCGACTGTAGCCTCACTTTATCATCATATCACACACAACATGGGGTGTATCCTCTCGACACCCCTTGGTGCCCAAGCATCTAGGGACTCAAATCCCAGAACCAACTAGCATTGGCACTAAGGGTAATCTAAGTCTCCCATACCCTAGGCCTTGTAGTACCACAGTCACAATTATGTGGCTCCATCCTCAAATCAAAACTCGGCAACCATGACCATTGACGCGTCCTCGACCTTTCAGAGGTATCAACACCTCTACTCCGTCGGTACGATCTTTCGATTACGTGGTTCCTATCAAAACCTCGAAAAACCTTTTCAAAACATATGCATTCTCTTTTGGAATCCTTTTCCAAAACATTTCCATTACAAAATCATTTCTTAAAACATTTCCATCATAGAAAGCATTTTCCTTTTTCAAAACACCTCTTTTATCTCAAAAAACTGCACCAGAATATTCTGATCAGCTCAAACTATGCCAGTCAAACGTGCCAGGAACATCCACTGCCAACTCACACTTACAAGTTCACTACTAGGTCACGCCATCCATTTGTGTTGGTAAGATTTGTTTACTAGTCACACCGATCCTTAAAAACTAACAGTAAACTAGAAAACAGAGATTGTCAGAAATCACCTTTTTGGGGAATTCAAGGCGTTCTCAACACAAATAACTATAAATTACACAAATTATATCACAATGAAGAGCACGAAAAGATCTACATTTTGGGACAAAAATCACGGAAATCCATTAATCACAACTAGAGTTACAAAAATCCAAATCTGAAGGACTCTTATAGGCTTATAATAACTATATACACGAAAATCACCCTAAATTTTGCTGGAACTTCTCCATAAATTCGAAAAGCCTCTACCATACATTGAAATCTAGCTAATTTACACATTTATCATCAATTTGTACGTAATTAACAAGAAAATGGAAAAAAAGAAAGAGGTAGGATGTGAATAATAATGTCGCCGACAAACCCCTTTCTTCCTCCGATGAGCCTTCTTTTTCCTTCTTTAGTAATGTCACACGAGACCGAGCAAAGTCACGACAAAAATTAGGGTGAAAGAGCAATAATAGAGATTGGAGTCGTAACCTAATCTACTTAAAAATGGGAGACAAGGAAAATCATATGAAAATAAGAAAAAAATTGAGAACAATGCAAATATGCATGATCTGTGTCAGAGATATAGTCATTGTGTGCTAGAAAATAGGATAAGTGTGACCATGTTGGGGGAGCTGACTCACGGGGCTTGGTGAGAAACTAGGCTTACGAACCGATAAGGCCACAGCAAAAATGGTGAATCCAAGGAAGGGTACTCGACCCAAAAACACCAAAGAAAAGAGATAAAGAAAGGATAAGGAAAGGAAACAGAGTCACCAACTAGTTTATTGAAATCGAAATACGAGAAAAACGAAAAAAATAAAGTAAATGCAATAAGAATGATGAAGAATGTGCAAAATATGAGAATATGTGCCAATGAATGTGTCATTTTGGTCATTGCATGCCCAAGAAAGGGTAAGGACTCCTATTATGTATGGAGAAGGTGTTAGGCACCCCTATACACCTGGAAATCAATCTTTCTTGATTTAACCCACACGCAAAATGGCCAATGTAGGCAAAGGATGCCGAAAATGATGTGTGCCTTAAGGTGGGATGCACGATGCCATGCTAAGATGCAGTAAATCATGCTCTGGAAACAATATGGAAGCAAGAAAACCAAATAAGAATCAGGAAGAAAGATTAATAAGTGCTTTGTAAACTGTCTGAACCTCTAGCAAGTCACGTCGCATATTCGCGTAGGGATTTAACGCTAGATCTATTCACTAGGGAAGTGCGCTGCCACAATCTGCTGGCAAATCGCGCTTGACATTTTACAGTTCAATGATAGAAAACTTCATTGCCCAATTCAGCTCGATAAAACAAAGATAAAAATCAACGAAGCATCGGATAAGCTAGAACATGATGATAGGAACATAGTGGAACAAATCAAACATGTAGTGATTGCCTAGACCTGTCCACCTCTCTACCCACCTAGCTCATCAGAGACCCACCAGAACTGAGCTCTCCAACCAAGGTAGAGGCTGACGTGCTCTATCTGAGGTCGCAGAGGTGAACTGGAGGAAGGGAGGTCTTGGGCATGCAACATGGATGCAATGTAAATCAAGAAACTCTTAAACTTGGCTCGTTCCATCTAGCATAGTGAGCTCATCATCTGTCCATCATGGAAAACGACGACCGACAGGTCTAAGGGCCGTGGGACGTTGAACTCTCATCATCAGGGATGGATGAGGCAATGTAGCAATGTACGAGATTCGGAATCAACGGCTGAAGCCTCTCCTGAAGCCATAAGTACGTCACTGATACACGCAATGCAACGGCAAAGAAAAAATAGAAAATCAACGATGTAAGCGATGGAAAAAACACACAAGTGGACCAAGCTCAAGCAAGTGACAAACTACTAGAGCTATCTAAGAGGCTTACCTGTGGAGGACGGACGTGAATTGCCTTGGTTGGAGGCAAATGCTGTTGCTAGTTGGAGGTGCTCACCGACATCTGGTTTTGGGTTTGGATGACGACAGGAGAGTGATGCTTTGGCTTTTGGAAGGGCTCACACACATGCTCTAGGTGTAAGTGAATTAGGGGACATTGGAGCTCAGACTGGATTGCCTGAACTAGACCGGGTGTTATGGATGTGTCGTTGAAGAATTCCAACGATGGGTTACCAAAGCTCTAGACAATAAGATCTCCAAGAGCTTGGGAGTTCAACAAGCTATAGGTCAGGGAACAAGAGCGAGAGCTAGAGAGTGTTTGTGTCCAGGTGCTGCTCTAGTTGTACATGAAGAGCGTCATATAGACGGAGGAGCTCAGTAATGGTCGTCGATAGCTAACTGTCTCTGGCTCAATGGTTTGGATCAAATTCTAGTTGGTTTGATCAAATTTTAGGCATGAGAATAGGGGTATGATGGTTTGTGGAGAGTGTGGAACATTCGTAGATCCATGCGAGCCAATGGCAAGGTAGAATTCATTAGTCCCATGCGATGGAATGTCCATTGAGTTCATCGGCTGAAATACTCTGAAATAGGGCACGTCATTGTCTCTTCGTGCCATTGTCCTTTGTTGGACATACACGTTCAAAGTACAAGCCATGATGTCTCACTTAGAATACTCGCCTTGAAGTCGCACTTTGAAGTCATGCCTGACCCAGTGATGGGCCTGACTTCTAGGTTTTGGGCCTGTTCCTCAATCTCTTAAGACCACATAGAGGCTGTGGATTGTGGTAAATGGGGTTTTGAAGGTTTGAGCTATTTTAGGGTGTTTAGTGGGCTTTAGGGAAAAGTGAGTGTGCCATCCGTAACCGTAGTGCTCTGCTACCACATCACACCCTTTCTAGAGACTACCGATGAGTTCCTACAAAAATTGGGGTGTCTACAGTAAGGATCCCTATTATCCACGGGAAAGGTATTAGGCACCCTCGTGCGTCTGACAAGTTAGTCTTTCATGACTTATTACTCACTTATATGGCTATGTTGGCTTGAAGCTTGTTTCTATATGCCCTAAAACAATATGCAATGCCATGCAAATGGGTGCCTTGTGCCTAATGTTGTGCCAATGAGTGCCCTACTACTCAGCCATGGCTATTTGGACTCTAAATCAGGTGTGTCGGTGCAAAGAAATCATGTCGATGGAGTCCAAGAAGGTTCCCAATTCACAAGAGACTGAATAATTAGCATCCTTGCTTTTCATTGTGTAAATCTAGTTGTTGTATGAGCGCATGATGTTAAAAACTATGCAAAAGTAAGCATAATACATCCATGAAGAGATATCTGGAACATGAGCATCAAAAGCAATAGGAAAACATGCAAAATCAAGCAACAAAGTCAATGTTTGCACCTTGTAACTGGCTAATGCGCTTGTAACATGCTCCTACTAGGTGTGCCTATTTGGTGTGCCTAATAAGTGCACCCCAAGCACTCTGTTTTAGGTTGCGAACTGAAATGCGATCCAGAGCTAATTGCCAACATTTACCCATGCAAAGGGCTATTAGGGGAGCATACCTAGATGCCTAGGATCCTAGTGATGCATAGAAATGGACTTAGGCTCACCTCCTTTCTTCTCTCCACCACCATCATCGATTTTTGGGTTCACTGGTGCTCGTGGCCATGAAATCCGGTCGTGAGCCCCATGAGCCCTTTGTGACACTAACGAATGGCTGAGGAAAGGAAAGGGATACTTGGCATGATGGAGTGGTGCTCGTGTGTGTAGTGAATGCAAACTTCCTATTCACTTCCATGTTGAATTGCACCAACATTTCCATGTCCTTTCAGCCATGGGCAAGGCTGTGGGCAAGGATGGCATGTTGAATACACCCTAGAAGGCAAAGAGGAAGGGAGAATGAATGATGCATAGTGACAGGACATAGCCTGTTTCGTTGGCCAACGACCTTGCATAATCAGTGAACCCACCACAAGAAAACAAATAACTAATCTATCATGAATGCAAACCAAGGATGAAACAACTCGAAAACAATCAAAATAGAGTAATTTAATCTTGATTCATGCAGAAAACATATGGATTATGAAGGAAAGTCAAGGACTTACCTATACGAAGGCTCATTGTGTTTCCTGATAGTGCATTTCCTTCTCCAGATCTCTGGACGTGGCCAGACGAAGACTCAGATGTGGTCGGTTGCTCTCTTTTTGCTCTCAACTGGGATATTGGGATGTGGGATGCTTGCTTGGTGTGTGGAATGCTTGGGAATAGGTGGAGGAGGTGCACTTGTGCCCCAAGGAACACAAGAAAAGGGGTGTTACGGCGTCAAGTGGACACAAGGCTAGTTGCTGGAAGCTCAGGGATGCTTTGGAGGAAGAGAATGGAGTTGCCAAGAGTTGCTCAGAGTTCAGGCTTTCCCAAAATAGTGCTCCACAGGAGGTGTTGGCTAGTTATTTGTAGAGGTGGAAGCGAAAAGCCTTGGAAACCAAGGGTCTCCACGTAGGGTTGGATGGGGAATACAAACCATGATGAGGGTTCAAGAGTCATTACATGTATAAAGGTATGGGACATGGCTAAGTTGGGAAGACAAACAATCAAGCACTTTGTAAATAGGGCAATGCGCCACATTGGCGCACCACCTTTGTGTGCCAACATGGTGTGTCACCAACGTGCGCGTCCCTAGTGCACCAACATGGTGAGCCTAGTATAGTTCTGAATTTAGGTTTGTTTATACAATGGGCTAGTGCGCTGGTGTTTGGGGTTTGGCTTATGGCTTTGGCTAGGTTTTAATAGGTTTTGAGTGTTTGGAAATAGGATGAAATCCATCACATCCAGAGCAGATCCTTCTGAAAGTCTGCCGACTGGTTGTTCCAAAATCGAGGTGTCTACAGCGATATGGGATTTAATACTCAGATATGCACTGACATTGTTTCTGATCCTTAGTCAAATAACTTGGAAATTGAATCTGAGCAAGGCAATATTTTTGCTTTTGGCTCCCATTTCATCCCATTAGCATGTCCCTCGCCTCATAAGGAAACTGATAAGGATCTCACCTACCCTCTTCCATCTTTTAATTCGAAACCTTTTGGGAACTTGCTGAGTTCATCGGCAAATGGCTAGAACTTGGTGAAATGAAGGCGTAATCTTGCTCCTATACACTTGTTCTACGCTAAGAGAGGCAAGTGTTTTAAATGTGGCTTTCAAGGGCATTATAAACAATGTTGCAAATATAGTGGATTTTGTTTTAAATGTAAATCACATAACCACTTAGTAGCTATCTATAGATTTTTCTCTTAAAGTTCTATGAGACGGGAACATTTTGCTGACAATGCCCACCCATATGAGTCAGCATTAATGGCTGGTCTAACCCCTTTGTATCTGATTGCTATCCCATCATTGGATAATACTTACAATCAGTTAGAATTTCTATCCACTGGTGCGATTGTGACCATCCAACTTTCCAAGGTTGATTTGCTTGCTCATTTTGTCTATTATTGGACTCACTCCTTAGACGTAGAAGTTTTCAACATCTCCAATGGGAGATACCTAGTCAAATGTCCATCCTAGGCACTTAAAGAAGAAGCCTTACGTCTTTCTGGTATGGTTGTGTCTAATACCCCTGTATCCTTCTCTTCATGATCCATACACTCAAGGAGGAGGGCTTCTAGATCAACATGTAAGGTATACCCCATCATTTTTAGAGAGTTAATTTATTCCATTGCATGATTGCCGAATTTGCTGAGTTACTAGAAGTTGACTTTAGCAATGATCATGCCTGGTATCTACGTTTTGCCAAGATTAAAATTCGTCTCCACTTGGGAAAAGACCTTCTTGATCCTTGTTATTTCTTATTTACTAGGAATGTCTATCCTATTCATTATAATAGGATCTAGGATATCTACTCTCCATGTAGCTCTTCTTGGGGACTTGACTGCTTTTCGATGGTTTCCTACTCCTATAGGGATTCATGCAAGTCTTTTGGTAAATAGTTTAGAGGATACAAAGTTAGAAGGGGTGGTTGTGGTGGCTGAGGACCAAATTCAAGTTATAAATGGACTAGGTCTCCCTCTATGTCAATTAGGGGTGGACAAGTATCTAGAAGTAAAAATCTTGCTCGTCCCTAGAATAGAACCCTTCCCCATCCTTCAGTTGAACCTGGCTTACTACCTCGACCTTAGCCAAAGACTCCTGTTGTCTCTGCTCCTGTAGATAATCAAAACCATGTTGTCGCTCGTCCTTCACACTCAAGCAAGGATGTAGCCTTATCTGGATTTATAGTAACTCTGAACCCACCTCTTATGTCTGACCTTTTTAGTGCTACCTACACCAATTCTCATCATTGTGATGTCACAAGTACTCATTCCTTTCTAGCAGAGTCGCAACCAAGTGGTGCTAAATCCTCTACCAAGGTTCCTGGGGCTCATAAGACATATTCTCGCAGATCCAAAAAAAACCCAAAGACAAACACTTCTTGTGGCCCTTGAGGAATTTGAACATGATGAATCTGAGGATAAAACTGGTACTTGTGCTCCTACTATGTCCCCACACACAGTTATCTCAACCTCTACTACAGGTAATTTTAATCCAACACCTTTAAATTTCTTTCTACATGATATAAGAGATATTGCATCTAATACTGCTTCACCTTCTTCATCTCCCATAAGCTCCTCCACCTCATTGGATGCATCTACTGACAAGGAAAATTTGACCAATGATATCTTGACATGGGATTCTTATGATGATTTTTCAAGGTTTTGTTCAAAGATTGGCATTTTATTTAATGACAATGCTGAGGCTAAACATTTTTTTGATCGTGTACAAGAGCAACAGCATTTGCTTGTGATTAACCTAGATCACAGTAATGCATGTGCGGAGCATTTACATGCTCTACATTTTTAATTCTCTATTTCCATGATTATTCTTACTTGGAACATTAGAGGTTTAGGAAGTAGTAACAAGTGCAAAGAGCTTAGAAACATTGTGCATCGATACAAATGTGATTTTCTTATTGTTTGTGAAACAAAAGCTAGCTCCTTCTCTCATGCACTACTTAAATCTATTGGGGGTGGTAGATTGAGCTGTTGGGATTTCCTTCCTTCTTAAGGAAATGCTGGTGGTATTCTGATAGGATGGGATTCCACTTTGGCCTTAAAGATGAACATGCATGTTGGAATCTACTCCTTTCTATACAATTTAAGAATCTTTCTAACTCCTTCAATTGGTGGCTTACTAGGGTTTATGGAACATGCTCTCCTACTTATAAAATTCAATTTCTAGATGAACACCGGTAATTGATGGAGTTTTTAATCTCATTAGATTCTCACATGAGTGGTCCAATAGAACTACATATGCCCCACTTATGGCTAATTTTAACAATTTCATTACCACCTCTAGTCTCAGACTCTTCTCCTACTAATTGTTCCTTCACCTAGTCAAACTTTCAAGAGGAGACCATCACGGTTAAGCTTGATCGATTCTTGATCTCTCCTAGCTGACAATCCCATTTTGATAGATCTAATTGCACTAGAAAAGCCAGATTGATCTCTGATCATATTCCTATATGTCTTGTGTCACGCCCCACAGTTTCCACAATAATTTAAAACAAATTAAATTACGGGAAAATTAAAGCCAAACAATAAATATCTAACTACCAGAACTTGTGTGTGCGGCTAGGAGACTCCAGACTATATGCACTACACCAGCAAGCAAAAAACATGAGGAAAAACGTATGAGTGACAAAAGTCACTCACTACGCACCCCAAGGAAAACCACAAAAAACAAAACTATAATCAATTTTCCTTTTAAATTCATTTCGCAAACTATTTTCTCAAAACCTCGCAAACCAAGCCCACACGAGCCAAAACCACACACAGTGAGTCGGGAAGCTCAGCGCCAGGCAACCTAACTCTAGCCACACGCAGCCCACCGAGGAGCAACCATGGCGTTCTGCACTACCACAGTGAAGCCACCCTGTGCAGGAGTGATCACCATCCCACGATTCTCCCTACCTGGAGAACCCTCACAGAGCCAACCCCTCCCTGGGAAGGCTGTCCTGTCTCTCAAGACGCTACCAACTACAAGGCACGTGTCCCACTTGCACTAGCCACCACAGGATACGCCTCCTCACGGTGTCCTCCACATAGGGTGCTCAAGAGGGAGTGTCATACCTCCACACCCGACAACACCTGAGCCTTAGTGCTCATAGCGACAGTAGGAGTATCATACCTCCCCGTCATGCCACAAGATACCTCAACCCGTGGACCACAACCCTAGCCTTGAGACGACAGTCAAGCAGTCTCATACCTCTAAGACCCGACGCCCCTCAACCTCAGGTATCTCAACCCCCGACCTCAACTAGGGAGTCACGCCCGATCACCCGAGAATGTCGTCACATTCCCTGGTCCCAATGACACGATCCCACACTGTCTCAACTCTCACATAGAAAACTAGGAAAAACATTTTCCAAAATAGGCCAACTATTTCTTTGAGATCCATTTCCAAAACCATTTTTCGTATCTTTGAAAATTCTTCCAAAACCTCGGCAAAACGACGCATCAAGGGTCCCAAGAGACCACCATTGATGGCCCACAGTCCATCTCAATGAGACAAAACACAACAATCCAGAAAGCCCTCAGAAAACACATTTTATAAACTTATTTGGACCCAGAATCGGCATGCCGAAAAATGGGTCCGATATGCCGAAAATCCCTGGTTAGGTAGACCGACCAGGATCGATCGACCGAATTAGGTCAACGGTCAACACTCAAGCCAAATTCAGTATACCGGAAACTGGTTCGGTCGATTAGGTCAACGGTCAACACTCAAGCCAAATTCAGTATACCAGAAACTGGTTCGGTCGACCGAAATCTCCTGATTCAGGCGACCGCCCAATATCGGATGATCGAATTTCGACCAGAGGACCTAATCTGACAGAAAAACGGCATACCGAAATGGTTTGGTATGTCAAATTCTGCGAAAAATAGGAAACAGTCCAAACCCTATAGTCCGAAATCGCCCCAACTAGGACCTCCGATCGGACCCCCTAAACAAGCACCAAAAATCTTACATAAAATATAAGATGTAGACCCTCAAGTCTACTCCAAATCTCAACAAACAAGACTAAAATCCATTCACCATGCATCAAGATATAAAATCACAAAGGCAAAAAGGTCAAAATGACCTAAAACAAACTAACCACCATAAATATCCATAAATGGCACAATAAATTCTCAAAAATTCTAAAACATTAAATTTAGCCTAGATTACATGCATCCAAGGCATTTCAACCATTTTACATGATTTCTACACATTAAGTTGGGGATACGTACCTAGAATGACCTCTAGGAAACTTCGGTCAACTCCTGCGAATTCTGGCCACCACGCACGCCCTCAACCACCCCACGGCCTCAGGGACGCTCCACCCAAGCTCCACGAGCCACCACAGCCCTCCGCTGCGCTCCCCCTCTCTCTCTCTCTCTTTCCATCGGCACTAAAGAAGAAGAAACAAGGGATGCGGGTGGAAGGAGAAAAAGAGGGGAAAGAGGAAGGAGGAGTGGGGAGGAAGGAAAGGAAGGGAAAGGAAGGTGGGGAGGAAGGGGAATGTGCGCGTCGAAGAGGAGGGGGAAAAAGAAGAAGGAAGAAGGGGAGGACGGCGACGAGTGGCGAAGGAGTGTTGTGTGGCTTACGCAGTAGCTGGGAGCGTGCTCACCTGCATGTCTCAGCCACCGGCACACCGCTCAGCACATCGGCCACTCTACCCAACCACCAGCCACAACCAAAGGCCCACAAGCGCGGGCCCCATGCAAACCCCACACTTGAGCCCCACACGGACCCACACCCGGGCCCTACATGTACAGTGCCACAATGCACAGTACCAACCAAGCACAAGAACACGCAAATAGAAGCCAGCCCAAGAGGCCCATGCCCAAAAGCACAAAACCACGCAACTGGCCTCAGAACAGTAACACCTATCCAGGAATAAAATTCATAAAATGTAAATAATTACAAAAATGAATTTTACGGGTGTTACATCTTGATACCAAACCCCCACGGTGGTGACCTTTTCCTTTCAGATTCTATAGGTCTTGGTTGTTTTCTGATGGGTTTGAAAATCTGATTCAGGTCACTTAGAGAGATTTCTTGTCAAGCGCAAATCTTATTAAAAAGGTTTCTTACAAACTAAAAGTAGTTAACGAAGCTATTAAGAATTGGCTTCTATCTCATAGTAATGACTATAATGCTAGATTAGTAGTAATTGAGAATGTCATTCATAGACTAGATGTATAATCAGAATCCTCTCCTCTAACTATGGATGAATGGTTGCCGTAGCAATCCTTGAGAAGAGAACAATTTAATATCCTACTTAGACCAAAAAATTATTGGAAACAATGTTCTCGCATCCAATGGTTAAAAGAAAGAGATCTAAATACCTCCTCCTTTCATAAGATAGTAAACTCTAGAAGAAGGAAAATTTTAATATCCTCCCTTCCCATTAATAATAATTGATTTAAGTCCCCATTATTGATTTGTAATGCTATTATGAATCATTTCTATTATCTTTTGCATAAGCCATAGACTCTTGGAATTTCTTTGGATTGGGATCTTCTATTGCCAAATAAAGTACCCTAGCCTCATTCACTTGATACCTCATTCTCAATGGACGAAATCAAACAAAGTATTTTTTTTATTGTCGGGAGAAAATTCCCTTGGACCAGATGGATATCCCTTATACTTCTACCATCACTTTTGGAATGTGGTTAAGGATGACCTGGAAGAATTTTTCTAGTTTTCCCATCAGTCAGATAACATTGACACTTTGAGTAGTATCAATCAAACTTTCAATGCTCTCAATCCAAAAAAGTGCAACACAAAAAGAATCCAAGTGTAACGCCCCCTTATGCTACAAATTAGTATCAGTACTACCCAAAACATCTTACTATACAATTTTCTAAGGAAACTAAATTTGATAATAAAAATTGTAACAATTACCACTACCCAAAACCTATGTGTGTCGATATGTGGCTCCAGACAATATACACCATGACCTAACTGTACTCCTAAGTCTACGCCTAGAAATAAAACACAAAAAACACGTATGAGTGACATCTAAGTCACCCAATATGTGCCTACCAAAAATACCGAGACGAGAAAACACATGGAGACCACCTATGACAGGCATATTGTATCAAAACCAAATCCAAAGAAAAACACCGAAAGCTATAGAATTCGATAATTGATATTCGAAAATCCACTTTTCAAAATATGGTTTCAAAATCATAATTATTTCCTTTTTAAATCACATGCACCTTCGCAAATCATTTTATGCATTCTGAAAAGCCAAACCACGATTAGAATCTAGGTCAAACCATACTCACACAAATAGTGAGAAAACTCATCGCGTCACCCTGACCAAAGGCAAACAACCAATACATAAGCAGTTGATGAGGACTCCAACCATGACCCAACTACACTGCCATAATGAACCAACCCATGCAGAAGTCAACCATCCTAGCCACAACCTCACTATATCCACATATCACATAGCACGAGATGCGTCCTTTTGACACTCCTTGGTGCTCAAGCACCTGGGGACTTGAATCCTAGACCCGACCAGCACCGACCCTAAGGGTAATCCAGGTCCTCCATGCTTGGATTCTGTAGTACCACAACCAAGGTCAAGAGGCTCCACCCTCGGATCCAAGCTCGGCAACCACAACCTCGAACTCATACTCAACTTCTCAAGGGTTCCATCACCCTCACTCTATCGATACTATTCTTCAACTACATGATTCCTACCAAAATCCAGAATAACGTTTTCAAAACATATGCATTTGCTTTTCAAAATCATTTTTCCAAAACATTTTATCACGTAAAATATTTCCAGAAATCAAAATCACAATTACCACCAATTAACCATCAATACTGAAATCTGGTATTTCAAAAACGTGGGACTAACCCATGGGACGAAAATGCAGGACTAATACGCGAGTCTGGTTTTTACAAAACACCCAAACCGCCTGAAACAAGATGGCTAGAAATTGCCTTAGTTGGGAACTCGCGGCAGTCCCACCACTAACACCCTAAAAACACACAAAATTCATAGGAATGTAGAGCCCTAAGTCTTCTACCATTTGGGATAAGAATCATTTCAAACCGATCTGTACAACTCAAGTTATGAAAATCTAAAGTACCAAAGGTCTCTAGAAGATACTATACTAAAATCCTTCGAAATTCACAAGAAAAACACTAGTAATTCTCTACAAATTCGGATGTCACTTCCATTCATTAGGGAACAATCTAAACTAGTGATATTTCATGAATCCTAATCGATTTGATGAAGAAAAAGGGGTGGGACGCGTACCCAAACGTCGCAGGCAATTCCTCTTCTTCTCCAACGGCTTCCCTTATCCTCCTCTAGACCTCTAACCCCTCTCTCTCTCTCTCTCTCTCTCTCTCTCTCTCTCTCTCTCTCCCTCTCTGTCTTCCTCTAGCCACCCTCTCTTCTCTCTCTTTCTCTGGCCTCCTTCTCTTGTCCGACACCACCTGCTTCCCCTTCTTCTCCTTTTATCTTCTCAGTTTGCTGGCAATAGCCGCTTGAGAATGTGGTTGCTAGGCATGGCATGGAACGGTGAGGCGACGTTGTTTCAAAGGCATGGTGTGCACAATAGAGAGTCTCATTTACTGTTCTCACTGTACTCACTTGGCATTTTCTCCCATCTCAGGTCCCGTATACACACATGGGCTATAGAATGCCAAAATACAATATAGTACAGGGAACCATGGAAGAACACAAACATAATAAAGAGAAATAATCATAGTCTAGCCATAAACACCCATATTCTTAGAATCAATTTATTCATCAACATGGGCACACAATTACAATATTCTAGATTTGTGAACTGGAAAAATGCAGTACCAATCCATGAAACTAACACATGGCCCCAAAATGTGAGACTATTTTACGGTTGACCCATACAAGTGTACAGATATTACACAAAGACTTTAGACCAATTAGTCTATTAAACAACAACTATAAAATTATCTCTAAGAGTCTTATTGCTAAGTTGAACCCTATTCATAATTCTTTGTTTGATGATTCTCAAAGTGCCTTTCGTCCTGGTTGTAGCATCAATGATTGTAGCTCAAGAAACACTTCACCTGCTTCACTCTACTCACAGACCAGGTATTATACTTGAATTAGACATTGAAAAAGCTTTTGACAATGTAAACTAAGATTTTCTCTTAGATCCCCTTAAAGGATTTGTATTTGGTGAAAATTGGATAGTCTAGAATAAAATGTGCCTTTATTCAGCAAAATTCTCCATCCTAGTTAATGGATCCCCTAGAGGCTTTTTTGGAGCTTTAAATGGTCCACAGTAGAGTGATTCTTTATCTCCTCTCTTGTTTATTATTGTGACACACATTCTTAACAGGATGCTAAGTTTAGGAAGAGAAAACAATCTAATTGAAGGAATAAAATTTCCTCATAATGGTCTTGAGGCAATGAATATCCAATATGCTGATGATACCCATATTTTCTTAGATTCATTTGATTGATGCATTGCCAATCTTAAAAGAATTCTTTACTGTTTTCAAGCTTGTGCTAGACTTAAAATAAATTTTAATAAATTCTCTCTTACTGGGATTGGTATTCCTGATACTCTAGTTAATCGATACGGTGCTATGCTAGGTTGTTCCCAGTCTTCCCTTCTACTACCTTATTTAGGACTTGCACAGCATTGCAGGAAGGCATCCTACAATGATTGAATGGTACTAATTGATAAAATTATAGGTAAGCTAGAGTTTTGGAAATCCAAGTAATTATCTTTTGGGGGAAAGTTAACCCTCCTTAACTCTATCTTGTCAGCTATACTTACCTACTATTTCTCTATTTTGCACTTACCTATTAGGGTGGAAAAAGAAATAGATAAGATTCATAGAAGATTTTTATGTACTTCTAATCCATGTGGCCCTACGGGCATTCCACTAATTAAGTGGCGAAACATATGTAGACATAAGAATCAAGATGAATTGTGGATCATTAACATCAGAAACATCTGTTCAACTCTTAAATGTAACCTCTTTTGGCAACTTCTTGAAAATAGTAATCGACTTAAATGGCCCACTCTTGTTAGAACACCAAGTGAGGCAGACTTTACTACACGGTGGTTGTTTGTGGCAATGTAGATACCAAGGTGGCCCTCAGAAGTCTACTTGTGGCCAAAGTTGGTTGCTTGGCGTCGAGTAATACGACTCGTTGTGTGGCTTTGGTGTTTCTGTGCAGCCTTACCGTATGTTTTGACCAATGAGGCCCGATTTTTACCATATGGATGGTTTCTTGGTGATATTGAAAAGAATAAAATTGATATTTTTTTTGGAAATTGTTTTTTAAAATTCTATGAGTTTTTTTTTGTGTCGCTGATGTTAGCCGATTTTCTCATGATTTTTTGTTTTGTGGGGTATGTGCTGAGTGACTTTCTGGTCACTCATGTATGTTTTCTCCTATGCTTTTCGGTTGTAAGTGTAGACAGTAGTGGTGTAGATCTGGTGCATATAGTTGGGGGTCACTAACCACACACTGCAGGTTCCTTGTAGTCTAGAAGCCCTTAATTGGCTCTTATTTACTCTATAAAATTAGGCATATAACTATATTTAATTTTCATTGGACTAGTGTTTTTGGTGATAACGTCTCAAGTCGTTATAGAATGTTTCACCCTTCTCAACATTCCACTCCTGGTTTTGTTAGGCTATATGATTTACTAAATTCTACTCAATTATCTTATGGTAATCACTAATAGCAATAAATTTACAGTTAAAAGCCATTATGCCGTCCTAAATGATGGGGGATGTAGATCATTATTGAAAAAATCTATTCAGAAAAATGTAGTACCTTCAAAAGTGAACATTTTTGGCTAACTTGTGTGCCACGATAAAATTCTATCCATAACTATTTTAGACATAAGGGGTTTGTAACACCCGTGAAATTCACTTTGTAATTATTTACATTTTAATGAATTTATTCCTGGACGGGTGTTACTATTCCAAGGCCATTGTGTGGATTTGTACTTTTAAGCTTGGGCCTCGTGAGCTGGCTTCTGTGACATGTTCCTGTGCACGGTTGGCACTGTGCATTGTGGCACTATGCGTGTGGGGCCTGGGTGTGGGTTCATGTGGGGCCCACGTTCGTGGGCTGATTGTTGTGGCTAGCAGTTGAGCTGTGTGCGGCGAGGTTGGATGGTGGCCGAAGACTTGCTGATGCATGCATGCTAGGAGTTGGTGGGAAGGTGCGCAGCAACTTCCTCCCTCGCATATTTACGTATGCATGGGGTGAGTCTTCTCCGATGCACCTCCCTCTCTTCTCCTCCTCGCCAACTTCTCCTCCTCTATTTTTAGCAGTGACCAAGTGGTGCGGAGCACCAGAGCCCCAGCCAAGCCTCCTTCCCTTCCTTTCCTTTCCCCCTCCACTCCTTCTCCATCTTCTTCTTCACTCCTCCTTTCCGTCTATTGGTGGGTGAGGGTGAGAAACAGAGAGAGAGCCTGAGAGTGGGGGAACTAGAGGCGACGGCGTGAGGCGGCTCGTGGAGGCATGGGAAGCTCTAGAGTGGCATCCCTGAGGTCGTAGGGTGGTCGTGGTTGTGCGGGGTCGCCGGTGTTCGCCGAAGTCGATTGGAGGGTCGTCGGAGCTTGTTTCAGGTACGTATCCCCAATTTAATGTGTAGAAATCATGTAAAATATTAGAAATGCCTAGGATGCTAAATTTAATGTTTTAGAGGTTTGGGAATTTATTGTGGTTTTTATGGATATTTATGTCGGTGGTTGACATTTGGGTCGTTTTGACCCTTATGCCTTTGCGATTTTGTATCTTGATGCATGGTCAATGGATTTCAGTTTTGTTTATTGGATTTTTGAGTAGACTCTAGCGTCTACACCTTTGTTTTATTTGAGATTTTTGGTGGTTGTTTGGCGGGTCCAATCGACGCTCCCACTTCGGACGATTTTTGGGTGCCCTACTGCTGGTCGTCTAAATTCTGACAGAAAACTGGGAGCGTGGGCCACATGCATGGGTTTGGCAGTGACTCTAGCCCCTGGTCTAGGCTCTACTGGTATTCAAGTGAAAGTGCCCACACACTCCACATGCGCGGGTCTGCTGGGGCATTTTGGGGTTTTTCCTGAATTTTGGAAAATGTATTTTTTATGCAATGGTCTTTCGGATTGGTTTGTATTGTCCTTGTAAGATGGGATTGTGGGTTGTGAATGGTGGTCTCCTAGGACACCTGATGTACCGTTTTATCAAGGTTTTGAAAGAGTTTTCAAAGATATAAATGGTTTGGAAAGTGGATTTCAAAGAGATAGTTGGCCTATTTTGGAAAATGATTTTCCTAGTTTTCTATATACAGGCCTTGACAATGTGGGACCGTGTCGTCGGGACTAAGGAATGTGATGACATTCTAGGGTGGTCAAGCAAGACACCCTGGTTGAGGTCGGGGGCCGAGATACCTAAGGTTGAGGGACGTCGGGTTCTACAGGTATGAGATTCCTTGACTATCATCTCGAGGCTAGGGTTGTGGTCCACAGGTTGAGGTGTCTTGTGGCATAACGGGGAGGTATGATACTCCTACTGTCGTTGTGAGCACTGAGGCTCGGGTGTCATCAGGTGTGGAGGTATGACACTCCCTCTTGAGCACCATGTGTGGAGGATGCCGTGAGGAGGCGTACCTTATGATGGCCAGTGTAGGTGGGACACGTGCTCCGTAGCTAGTAGCGTCTTGAGAGACAGGACAACCTTCCCAGGGAGAGGTTGGCTTTGTGAGGGTTCTCCAGTGGGAGAATCGCGAGACGACGTGGCTCCTGCATAGGGTGGCACGTCGTGGCAGTGCAGACGCCATTAGTGGCTCTTCGTTGTACTGCTTGTAACCAGAGTTTGGTACCTTATAATAGCCACTGTTTGTCTAGCTTCTGGAAGGTTTAGATTTCTCATTCACTGCAGAAAGCTAGACTCCATTTTGTTGTTTTACATGGTAGTTGCAATCTTGCCGATCTTATGTATTTCTTTCAATGCAAAAGTTCAATCCTTCCTTGTTATTTGTTTGACCTTTAGCTTAATGATAAGATCCTCTTTTTCCTTTATGGAAAGTCGCAGCTATTATTATTCTTATATTGTCTTCCACCAACCAGAGCATCTGGACAAAATCATGTCTATTATTTTACATTCCTGAAATGAGAAATAGATTATCAACTTTATGGTACTTATATCCTCTATTTATTATTTAATCTAAAGGTGAAAATGTTCTGTTTTATTATTTTAGCACATATGTTAATGACTCAAGACTTTTTCCATACAAATTTTCTCGTTTTCTTGTTTGAATTTATGAATCATGTGATTAGGGTGGTTTTGAAAATAACACTAAAGAGCTGTAAAATTTGGCAATACCTTGTGCTCCTCTTCCACCAGATCTGAATTTTTTTTGTATTTAAACTCTTGAGATATCTAGCACAGGCATGAGCTTATAAGTATAAGTAAACATGCACCTATAATCTAAATTCTTAACACATAGACATGAAACTTTTCAAAATAACTTGAAAGAGAACTAATAAATAAGAGAAACCCATTAAGGTTTCAGCACATACTTTAATCTTGCAGTGTCAAATGGGATAAAAACTATCAACTTACATATGTATTGAGCTGCCTGACAAAGCTGGAGAAGTTATTGTGCTTGAAGTGTCTGGGTAGCAGATCCATCATCTCATA
>JAMKQA010008869.1:0-13079 GCA_024699735.1 Posidonia australis | reverse complement strand
TGGAACAGAGCTGTCATGGCCCGCTGGTAGGTTGCACCTGCATTTTTCAATCCGAACGGCATTACTCTATAACAGAAGACTCCCCATGGAGTGATGAAGGACGTCTTCTCCATGTCTTCTTCGGCCATTTTGATCTGATTGTACCCGGAAAACCCGTCCATGAAAGACAACATTTTATGCCCTGCAGTGTTGTCTACCAAGATATCGATATGAGGGAGCGGGAAATCATCCTTGGGGCTTGCTTTATTAAGGTCCCGATAATCTATGCACATGCGTACCCGTCCGTCCTTTTTGGGTACCAGGACTACATTGGATAGCCATTCGGGATACAGTACAACTTTAAGAAAGTTGACCTTGTGCTGTTTCATAATCTCCTCTTTAAGCTTTAGAAGCGATTGAGGTCACCATCTGTGGAGCTTCTACTTGATGGGCTTGGAGTTCGGAATTAGTAGTAAAGTATGGACTACCACATCGATGTCCAGCCCCACCATGTCGTCATAGCTCCATACGAAGACATCTGCATATTCTTTCAGGAATGCCATGAACTCTGCCTTCGCCAGCGGTGATAAATTGGTACTGATGCGTGTTTCTCTGACTTGCTCTGCTGTGCCAATGTTGATAAGCTCTGTCTCTTCCTGCACATGAAGATTTGGGCCCTCGGGATCATCATCAAAGGATGGAATCTGCATGGGCTCCTCCTCGCTGTCATTGTCCTCCTCTTCGTAGGCAATCAGCTCTGACAGGATTTCCCTTTCAAATGTCGGATCAGTGATGTCTACTAAAAAGACCTCCTCAGACTCTGCGCCCTGATGGCATTTGAGGACTGTCACAGTGACCCTTGTGTTCTTGTGTCGACACTGCAATGCTGCTCGTGCTTCCCCATCTGTGCGATCTGTGGAGCTAAATGCTTCTACCTCCAATGCTGATGCCTTACTTCTGCTAGCTGTACTGAACTTCGTTTGTCGGCGGTTGTTCTGCTGCTGCTCGGTGGGGCCGCCATCTATCCCACTCGTGCTTGCTTCATTCTGATCCTCACCCTTAAAGTGAGGCCTCTGTTGCCAATACCAACTTGACCCGCCTCCCAGCTGATTAGAGATTAACTCCACTGGTCTAGTGTCCTTCTCTTCTGCTTCTTGCAGGACCATAATTGAAGCCTGGTCCTAGGATGGTGTTGGTAACTCGGCTAGTGCTGCGATGGCAACCGCTTTGCCTTTCCTTCTGCGGTTGTGCTCTGCGAGATCCTCATCAAGCAGGTCTAGCTGCTCCTGAAACAACAAATTCAGATCTCCGATATCATCGTCTGAAACTGTCTCTGGGATCGGAACCTGAGCTGTTGTACGCTCTGCTTGCTCTCTACTTTGCTGCTCTGGCTGGCTGTAATCTGAATATGAATCTTCCGGGTAAATCCAGGCTGGCAATGCTGATACTGCACTGGAGCCATGGTTTGGATCCATAATGCCTGCGCTGATAAAGTTGGATAAATCTCGTGGAATAACAATTTTGGAAGGCTTACCCCGACGCTGCGGTCACCTCTGACTATCTCGCTTATATCCCAAACCGTCTTTCTCTATCCATTCTTCGACTTCGATCAGCTCGACGATTCCCTCACCGTAAAGCCCAAGAGGTGATCCCTTCACGTATCTCCATTTGCGACACAGATTGTCGATCATCAAATGGGGGTTGCCAAAGATGACCAAACGGTCGGGACGCTCTGACAGAGGTATAAAATTAACCGGTTCGAACCGATTAACCCAAAAAAGAACATCAGTTGGCTTGGGATCAAAATGAATAGTTTGTGGGGTCAGAGAAGAGACAAACTCAACCTTCTCCATGTCTTCTGCTAGGACAACAACGACATTGTTATCCTAGCAGAATTTAATCATGTGATGGAGGGTTGAAGGAATAATTTGATGCTTGTGCAGCCAAGGGCGTCCAAGCAGGAGGTTAAAGGAAGGTTCAATGTCAACGACGTAAAATTCCACATCAAAGCGGGCAAGGCCATTGGTTAGGGGGATAATAAGGATCCCGAGCGCATCGTGGTGCGTATTATCAAAGGCAGTCATCCCTTTCACAACTGGTATAATATCCTCGGACTTGAATCCAAGTGCATTTGCTGTGCGCATGGGGCAGACATTAAGGCCTGCCCCGTTGTCCACTAGCGTGAGGGGGATGCGAAAACTCTGATATTGCGTGGTGATGAACAGGGGGGAGTTATGGTTGGTGTTGGAAGGGGGAAGCTCCTGGCTGGAGAAGGAGATGACCTAAGGTGCAGTGATCATTCATACCATGTTTTCTAGGGTTGCAGGCTCTATGGATTGGGATACACGGGCTGCCAGAAAGACCCTAAGAAAGGCTTCCCTATGTTCAGTCGACGTATGGATAAGATCCCAAATGGAAATGTCGGCTCGAACCTTCATCAGCTGGTCGGTAATGTCAGCTGAAGGCTGGCTGCTAGAGGTGGGGTAAGATGATGCTACTCTAGGCCTAGGGGGCTGAGGAATATGTACCTGGGCAGGAGTTGCTGCTATGGGTGCTGGTGGCCTAGATGACTGGGCCTGCTGGTTAGGGACCTGAGTTAAGGGGTTAGGCCTGGTGGCTATGGGTTTGTATACTCTACCCGATCGTGTTACCTCCGCACACATTCCTGTGGCATAGTTGAAAGGTACACGATGCATGTCGCGGGTCAGAGTAACAACCACTGGAGGGCGGGATGCTAACTGTGCAGGTGGGGTTGAAGGACCAGGGTGATCAAGGGTATGTACTCGGAGATGCTGGTAGTACTGATGAGGGTACTGTTGGATCCGAGGGCGTGCTGGCTGTGCTGGTCTGGTCTGGGGCCAGGCTGTTAGATGAACTGGAGCTGAAGGTTGGGTGTGAGCTATTGGTTGCACCTCAGGACTCTCTGACTCGGCAGTAGGGCAGATCACAGAAATAGATTCTTCGATGTTATCGAGGAAGGAATGATACAAAAGATGGGGGAAAGGAGAAGATACATCATGAATTAAGCTGGTGGGACAAACAGAGGAAGAAACTGACCCAGAAGGAGAAACAAAATTCACTCCCGAGGGACCTAGCGCTCCCGGAGGCGGATGCTGCGGCAAAGGCTGACTAACTATGCTAGGATGTGCTGGCTGTGCCTGTTGTGCTGGATGTGCTGCTGGGGGATGTGCTAGGGTGGCTGCCTGAGTGTCAATGACGATGACCTTCTGGTCAATCAGGTCCTGGACAGTGTCCCTGAGTGTGAAGCAATTGTCCGTCGTGTGGCCAGCCACACGATGGAAATTGCAGAATGCATTAGCGTTGTACCAGGATGGCAGCGGGTTAGGCGGAGGGCGTACCTCCGGCAAACACAGCAGGGATGCGACCTTGGGGAAGACTATGCTCAATGGCTCCACTAAAGGGGTATAATGGCGTCGGTCATGGCGTTGTCGCTTCGGCTGTGGATGTGCCATCGGTGGGCGCGTCCTAGCTGGGGGATTAGGATATACAGGTGTGGCAGTGGGGGTAATGTGTGATGCATGCCGTGCCCTAGGTGTAGGTGTGGGTGCATACACTATCTGGTGCTGTGCGGGCGGGCGGACATCTGCTGGAGCAACAAGGGCTCTAATGTAGGAGACAGAGTTCTTGGGGGAATCCCGCTTCCTGGGTGGATTGGTGTTAGGGTTGCTATTGCTACTGCTAGGACCACTATGTGTGGCAGTGGTCTGGTTAGCAAATGCAGAGAGTGCTGGAAAGCTGCCACCGCGCAACGAACTCTCAACACGGGCGCCCGCCCGGAGCAGTGCAGTGAAAGTGGTGACTTGTTGGATGCTAAGCAGAGCCCCGACCACTGGCTGTGCTCCTCGGATCACGATCTCAATAGACTCTTCGTCCGAGGGTTTATCTTTGACCTGTGGAGCTAAGGACCGCCAACGTCCAAGATACTCCCCGAATGCTTCTTGGGGTCTCTGCCTAAAAGCGACTAGGTCCTCCTGCTTTGGGACTAAGTCGAGGTTAAAGGAATATTGTTCCAGGAATGCCTGTGCAAGGTCATCCCAAGTCCTGATGGCGGCCATGTTAAGGGACGTGAACCACTTCAACGCGGGCCCCGTAAGACTCTTCTGGAACAGGCAGATCAGCAACCTTTCGTCAACCTGGAGCTGAGTGAGGTCTCCGCAATAGGCTTTAAGGTGGGCAATGTGGTAGCCCCTACCATTATATTTTTCGAATTTCGGGATGTGGAAATTTGGAGGGAGAGTCGCCTCTAGGAAATAGTAGAGGTCCCAGAACTGGTAGGACTGGCGGTCCCCACCTTGCACTTGTCGAAGAGTGCGCTCCAGATCATTTACTCTCGTGAGGAGAGCATATGGAGCTACTGCAGCTGCGAACTGTGCAATAGAGGTAGGTGCCGCGAACACTGTATGGGTTGCCCCTAAGGGCTCCTCTAGGTCCACCATTCCGCTGTCTGGTGCTACGGCAGGATGGCCAGTGTACCCGTGCAAAGTTGCAGTGTGGTGCGGGATAATGGATGATCCTTGATAAAAGGGCGAAGGAAAGGTAGGAGGTGGTGCAACAAGTGGTGCAGAGTGTGGGAGCAAGAGCTATTGAACCGGGGTGGAATCTGGTAGAAAGCTCACGACCGATTGTGCACCCGCCGGCCTAGAGGGCAAGCCACCAGATAGGAGGGATGCATGATGTGGTGGGTGCTATGCTGGTGAAACATAGGGTGGTGCCGACATCCCCATTGTCGGAGAGACAAGGGATGGCGACGGCTGTGGTGGGAGTGCTGCAGATGCATACTGTGGTCCTAAGGCCGGTTGCGCAGGCAACTCAGGTGTAGGGAGGGACGAGGCGGAGAAGGGTTGAAACGTTAGTGCTAATCCCTGCAGCTGCTGGGCGAGGGCCGTCATCTGTTGCAGCTGCGCGGTCGCAGGATCATCGCTGGTGGCTCCAACGGAAGGAGGCAAGACGGTGGCAGAAGCAAAAGGCTGGGATCCCAGTTGTCCGAACTGGGGAGTGGCTACTATAGAAACAGCCGCAGTAGGAGGGTAGGTAAAGGCATAACCCTGGGGGGAGACAGGCTCGACGGTTGTGGCCTCGACAGTAGGAGAAGACCAAGCTGGTGATCCCGATGGCAGTGGTGCCACGGGAACACGGAAGTGAGGAGGTGGAGGATCTCCAGAAGCTAAGGCAAAATTGGTGGTGGCTGAAACGATAGGAACAGACACAAAGGAGGAGTGTCCGGAGGCAGGAATGTCCTCCTGGACGATAGGGGAAAGGGACTCGCCAGCATGCTGGGCCATCGCGGAATGCGAGCGAGTAATGATTGGGCTGCGGCTAGGAAGAACAGGATGAGACCTAGGACGAGCTATCGTCGGAAGTGACGGATAACTCAAGGATGCGATCGATGGTAAGGTCACAGAAGAAGAGTCAGCGAAAGGAAAAAGGATCTCGGGCTTAAGTTGAGGGAACTCACGGAAATCCTATGCACAAAACAAACAAATTAGAAAAATGCAATGATTATGATGGTATGCGATGCAAATGCATGCCTCTAGTATGCTCTCTCTCACCATCTAGGGGTGTCCTACCAGGCTATCTACTCCCGGTGCATAGCTAGGCTAGATAGGTCTCCGACTAAAGGCTAGAAATAGTAAGGTCCCCGTTATAAATCCCAGCCAAAGCGTAGGCAGTGAACGAGTGGTGCTTTCGGAGCCTTGACCTCTGCCAAAGCAGTAGGCTGTGTCGCTTTACTATCACCGACGCGACCCCTGTTAAGGGGGAACAAGCCCGATTTTCCATCCCATGCCAAAGCCATTAGGATGAACCACCAGAACATGTCCTTCGCAGACTGATTTGGGTAATCCTAGGAGAGGAGAGGATGCATGCCCTATATGATGTATGTGAAGCATGCTTTAATTTTTTTACTTGCCAATTTATTAAGCTGTGGGGAAAGTTTGTTGTTTGTCCCTAGTTTGCCTTATGATTTGATTTTGGTTGTTATGCTTTATTAACCAAAGAGGGGATGCAAGCATGTATCTATTCTCCTAAGCATGGCATAACAGGAAGGGAAATAAACAAGCAAGTATGCATGGATAAAAGAAATGCAAGCATGTGCTACAGTAAGTGCCAAAAGGTAGTGGCATAGCAAATGTGTAAACAGCATAGCAAAGTGAGATGTGTGCAAAGGGAAGACCCTACTCAAAGGAATGGCAAGGCATGGCAAAGAAACATGGCAAGGGAAAGTAAAGCATGCAAGGAGAAAGCCAATGCAAAAGAGAAATCAAAACAAAAGCCAGGATCTGGTTATCCCCAACGGAGTCACCAGTTCCTGTAACCATGCCGGCGAGAATCGCAAGGGTAATGCGAAAAATCGGCAAAGCTACGGCAGAAAAAATAAAACAAAATGCTGCAAATGCTGGAGTTGCCACCTAGTCTATTATGGAAGACGAGGAAACCCATAAAACATGAAAATCATGCAAAACAATAAAAAAGAAAGGCCTTCGAAAACCAAAAATCTAGGTAAGGATCCCTGTTACATGCGAGGAAGGTGTTAGGCACCCTCGCACGCCCAATGAATCGGTCTTCTAATGATTTCTCTTTTGCAAATGAATGTCGGCTTTCAGCCTTTTGCTATACGCCCGAGGGCGACATGCCATGCCATGCTTAGTGCCTTATGCTAGTAGGTGCATGATGTGTAAGGGGTGTGTCTTAATGCTCAGGAGTATCACTCTTTATTTCGGGTCGAGTGCATAATGCAAAGATGTTGCATAAACATAATCAATGTTGCATCATTTGAGTGATTTTTTCATCATCGCTTACTATATGCCTAAATGCAAGCTAGGATGCAAGAAAACTGCTGAAAACAAGGATGTGCCTTCCTAATGCAACCAGGAAGAAAATCAGATAAAAACACAGAAGCAAATTGGGTCGAGAGAGCAAGCAAAAACATCTGAAAAACATGCTGTGTGCTACTGAAAACAGGATACTGTGCCTATTTGGTGTGCCAGACTGGTGCGTCAGTCTAGAGCGCCACCAATGTGCGTCTAGGTGGGCCAGCTAAATATGAAGAGGCAAAACAGAAAGCCATGCAAAGCAAAACATCAAAGGATGCACTCTGGAAAACATGCTACAGAAGACATTTAGTAAACTCAGGAAAACATGCATCTAAAACATGAAATGCAAATGCACAAGGAACCTGTGCTCAAGGGCCATCAGCCTCACACAGGTTCCAACCTACTGAAGCTATACGCAAGATGCAAGACCCAGTTAGGCCACTGGATCATGGACTGACGCACTAGATTCTCAGGAAGGAGTAATGTTCAACCAGTCTACCAGACTCAGCCTGGAACTGAATACAAAGCAGAGAAAACAAAATGGAAAGCAGTTGATTGAAAGTTGAAGAACACCCAGGTGATATCTCGATAAATCAGAGATTGAAAGCAGTTGATTGAAAGCTGATGAAACAAGCTAAAGACCCTGCGATAAAACCATGCAAACAATGACATAAAAATGCAGGTGCTCAAACCTCTGACCAGTCTGGCGCCCCTATAGAGAGCGCCAGCCTAGTGCGCGGGTAGACTGCGCCAGATGGGCGCGCCCCATGGAATCTGGATCAGACTATAACAGATCCAGATCCCACCCGATAGAGATGCAAGGAGGATTCGTGTAAGTGCTAAAAGACTCATGCCATGATAAAACTGGGAAACATATGATGCAAATGCAGGATCAATGATCATCATGAAGACAAAGCAGTTGAGATCGAAACAAGCGATGGGTTCACATGAAAAAGTCATTCAAGAACCAGCAAGATCAAAACATGTAAATATGACGATCAGGTGTGCATGCTTCTACGTGCAACGCGCAGACATGGGTGCATGGCAAGGTGTTATATGCAAGGAAACAATAAAACTTATGCTTATGCCGATCTGATGCTGGAAATGAAGACATGAATTAGCATGGAGATCATTTGCAAGGAAAGCAAGCATGTTATCATATAAACATCGAAAACATGGAACAAAATAGATCATTCAAGGGATTTTAAACATGCTTTTACATAGTCTTAACATGAAATTTAGGAGAAAGTAGAGAGGAGGTAGAAAGCCTACCTCTTGACGTATTCCCTCTTGCAATATCACGGATAAGAAAACCTCGTTGCTTTGGGAGGCTTCAGGACGCAAGGGGATGCTCCAGGGGGTGGAAATATGCTGCTGGGCTGATGGAACAATCCGTGCAAAGGCTGGGTTTTGGAGTGGAAAACGGCTGGGTGCAAGGATGCTATTCAGAATTCTCAGCTCACTGGATTTCTGTCTCTCTGATGTGGTTCTGTTCACTCTGTTCGACCTCTCAAAATGATGCCTATGAGTGTCCTTTTATAGGGGGCTCTCAGATGTAAGTTACGGGTATATGGAGGGCCTCGCAGACGAAGAGCCTGGAATATTCCATGGCACATTCGCTGCTGGAGGTAACAGCCAAGGAAGGCGGAAAGCCAGCAGTCGCAGCCCTATGCGCCAGGGAGGTGCGCTGGCTAAGTGCGCCACCTATGTGTGCTAGGGATGTGCGTTAGGTTGGTGTGCTGGGTTGGTGTGCTAGCTAGGTGTGCTGGGTTGGTGTGCTAGCTAGGTGTGCTGGGTCGGTGTGCTAGCTAGGTGTGCTGGGTTGGTGTGCTAGCTAGGTGTGATGGGTTCCTAACTGGACTGCGGGCTTAGGGATTTGTCCAAAGGTCAGCCATGTCCAAAGCAACAAATGAGGCCTTATCAATGAACTACCTCAAAATCGGGGTGTCTACAGCAGGTTAGTCTGAAACTTACCATTCTCCCTTTGGGTCGGTAGGTACGAAACTTACCATTCTCCCTTTGGTCGGTAAGTCTGAAACTTGCCATTCTCCCTATTACCGGTATTCCGAACCTTACTATTCTCCCTTTGGCGGGTTAGTCCGAAACTTATCATTCTCCATTTTGGCCGGTAAGTCCGAAACTTACCATTCCCCCTTTGGGTCAGTAGGTCCGAAACTTACCATTATCCCTTTAGTTGGTAAGTCCGAAACCTACCATTCTCCCTCTAGGTGGTAAGTTCAAAACTTACCATTCTCCCTCTTGGCTAGTCAGTCCAAAACTTACCATTCTCCCTTTGGTTGGTATGTTTGAAACTAACCATTCTCCTTTTGGTCCGTAAGTCCGAAACTTACCATTCTCCGTTTGGTCGGTAAGTCCGAAACCTACCATTCTCCCTTTTGCCGGTAAGTCCGAAACTTATCACTCTCCTTTTGGTCGTTAAGTCGGAAGCTTAACATACCATTTTTCCTTTGGCCGGTAAGTGCAAAAATTACTATTCTACCTTTCGGCCGAAAAGTCCGAAACTCACCATTCTCCCTTTTGGTCGGTAAGTCCGAAACATACTATTCTCCCCATTGTTGGTAAGTCCGAAACATACCACTCTCACTCTTGGTCTGTAAGTCCGAAACTTACCATTCCCTATTGGCTGGGAAGTCCGAAACATACCATTCTACCTTTGGTCGGTAAGTCCGAAACTTACCATTCTCTATTAGGTCGGTATGTCTGAAACGTAGCTTTCTCCCTTTTGGCCAGTAAGTCCGAAACTTACCAATCTCCATTTATTCGGTAAATCTGAAACTTACCAATCTCCCTTTGGCCTGTAAGTCCGAAACATATCATTCATCTTTTTGTCCAGCAAGTCCAATGCTTACCATTCTCCCCTTAGTCGGCAAGTCCGAAACTTAACATTCTCCCATTTGGCCAGTTTGTCCGAAACTTAACTTTCACCCTTTTGTCTGGTAAGTCCGAAACTTACCATTCTCCCAATGGTAGGTACGTCTGAAACATACCATTCTCCCTTTTGGCTAGTAAGTCTGAAGCTTGCCATTCTCCATTTGGCCGGTAAGTCTGAAACTTACCATTCTCCCTTTTGGCCGGTAAGTTCGAAACTTACCAATCTACCTTTTGGTCGATAAGTCCAAAACTTACCTTTCCCCTTTGGTTGGTATGTCCAAAACTTGCCATTCTCCCTTTGGTCGGTATGTTTGGAACATACCATTATCCCTTTTGGCCAGTAAGTTCGAAATTTACCATTCAAGATTTTGACTATAAGTCCAAAATTACCATTCTTCCTTTGGCCAGTATGTCTGAAACATACAATTCTCCCTATTGGCCGGTATGTCCAAAACTAACCATTCTCCCTTTGCACGGTAAGTCTGAAACATACCATTCCCCATCTTACCAGTCTCCCTCTGGTCGGTTAGTCCGAAACTTACCAATCTCTCTTTGGTCGGTAAGTCTGAAACATACCATTTTTCCTTTGGCCGGTAAGTGCGAAAATTACCATTCTACCTTTCAGCCGGAATGTCCGAAACTCACAATTCTCCCTTTTGGTCGGTAAGTCTGAAACATACTATTCTCCCTATTGTTGGTAAGTCTGAAACATACCACTCTCACTCTTGGTCTGTAAGTCTGAAACTTACCATTCTCCCTCTTGGACAGTTAGTCCAAAAGTTACCATTCACCCCTAGGTCAGTAAGTCTGAAACTTACCATTCTCCCATTTGGTCGGTAAGTCTGAAACTTACCATTCCCCTTTTGCCGGGAAGTCCAAATCATACCATTCTCCCTTTGGTCGGTAAGTCCGAAACTTACCATTCTCTCTTAGGTTGGTATGTCTGAAACGTAGCTTTCTCCCTTTTGGCCAGTAAGTTCGAAACTTACCAATCTCCATTTGGTTGGTAAGTCCAAAACTTAACAATCTCCCATTGGCCTGTAAGTCCGAAACATATCATTCACCCTTTTGTCCGGCAAGTCCAATACATATCATTCTCCCCTTAGTTGGCAAGTCCAAAACTTAACATTCTCCCATTTGGCCAGTTTGTCCGAAACTTTCCATTCACCCTTTTGCCTGGTAAGTCTGAAACTTACCATTCTCCCAATGGTAGGTATGTCTAAAACATACCATTCTCCTGTTTGGCTAGTAAGTCCAAAGCTTGTCTTTCTCCATTTGGTTGGTAAGTCCGAAACTTATCATTCTCCCTTTTGGCCGGTAAGTTCGAAACTTACCAATCTACCTTTTGGTCGGTATGTCCGAAACTTACCTTTCCCCTTTGGTTGGCATGCCTGAAACTTGCCATTCTCCCTTTGGTCGGTATGTTTGGAACATACCATTCTCCCTTTTGGCCAGTAAGTCCAACATTTACCATTCAAGATTTTGATTGTAAGTCCGAAACTTACAATTCTTCCTTTGGCCAATAAGTCTGAAACATACAATTCTCCCTATTGGTCGGTAAGTCCGAAGCTAACCATTCTCCCTTTGGACGGTAAGTCCGAAACATACCATTCCTCGTCTTACCATTCTCCCTCTGGTCGGTTAGTCCGAAACTTACCAATCTAAATTTCGGTCGGTAAGTCTGAAACTTACCTTTCTCCACTTGGTCGGTAAGTCCGAAGCATACCATTCTCCCTTTTAGTTGGTAAGTCCGAAACTTACCAATCTCCCCATAGTCGGTAATTCCGAAACTTACCATTCCCCCAATGGTCAGTAACACTAAAACTTATCGTTATCCCTTTGGTCGGTTATTCTGAAACTTACCATTCTCCCTTTGGTCGGTAAGTCCGAAACTTGTCATTCTCCCTTTGGCCGGTAAGTCCAAAACTTACGATTCTCCCTTTGGCGGGTTAGTCCAAAACTTACCATTCTCGCTTTTAGCCGGTAAGTCTGAAACTTACCATTCTCCATTTAGTCAGTAAGTACGAAACTTATCATTCTCCATCTTACCAATCTCCCTTTGGTTGGTAAGTCCGAAACTTATCATTCTCCCTTTAGTCGATAAGTCGGAAACTTACCATTCACCCAAAGGTTGGGAATTCCAAAACTTACCATTCTCCCTTTTGGCTGGTAAGTCCGAAAATTACCAGTTTCCCTTTTGGTCGGTATGTCCAAAACTAACCATTCTCCATTTTGGACGGTAAGTCCAAATCATATAATTCTCCAATTGGCCGGTAAGTCTGAAACATACCATTCTCCCTTTTGGTCGGTATGTCCAAAAATTACCATTCTCCCTTTTGGTCGGTATGTCCAAAAATTACCATTCTCCCTATTGGCCAGAAAGTCGAAAGCTTACCATTCTCCCATTAGATTGGTATGTCTGAAACTTACCATTCCCCCTTTGGTCGGTATGTCCAGAACTTACCCTTCTCCCTCTTGGTCGGTACGTCCGAAACTTATTATTCTCCCCTTGGTCTGTAATTCTGAAACTTACCATTCTCCCATTGGCCATTAAGTCCGAAACATACCATTCTCCCTTTTGGTCGGTATGTCTGAAAATTACCATTCACCCTCTTGGCCAGAAAGTCTGAAACATACCATTTTCCATTTGATTGGTAAGTCCGAAACTTACCATTATCCCTTTGGTAGGTATGTCTGAAACAAATCATTCTCCCTTTTGGCTAGTAGGTCCGAAACTTGCCATTGTCCATTTGCTAAGTAAGTCTAAAACATACCATTCTCCCTTTGGCCAGTAAGCTCGAAACATACTATTCTCCCATTTGGCCGGTAAGTCTGAAACATACCATTCTCCCTTTTGGTCGGTATGTCCAAAAATTACCATTCTCCCTTTTGGTCGGTATGTCCAAAAATTACCATTCTCCCTATTGGCCAGAAAGTCGAAAGCTTACCATTCTCCCATTAGATTGGTATGTCTGAAACTTACCATTCCCCCTTTGGTCGGTATGTCCAGAACTTACCCTTCTCCCTCTTGGTCGGTACGTCCGAAACTTATTATTCTCCCCTTGGTCTGTAATTCTGAAACTTACCATTCTCCCATTGGCCGTTAAGTCCGAAACATACCATTCTCCCTTTTGGTCGGTATGTCTGAAAATTACCATTCACCCTCTTGGCCAGAAAGTCTGAAACATACCATTTTCCATTTGATTGGTAAGTCCGAAACTTACCATTATCCCTTTGGTAGGTATGTCTGAAACAAATCATTCTCCCTTTTGGCTAGTAGGTCCGAAACTTGCCATTGTCCATTTGCTAAGTAAGTCTAAAACATACCATTCTCCCTTTGGCCAGTAAGCTCGAAACATACTATTCTCCCATTTG
>JAMKQA010008868.1:0-17363 GCA_024699735.1 Posidonia australis | reverse complement strand
CACACCACAGGGGAGAAACCAAGGCACAGAACACAGAGAAGAAACCACAACCCACACACAACTGGATTTACCATTAATAAACCATACACAAATAATTACAAGAAATTCCATGGTTTATAATTAATGGAAAAAAAATCCAGGCACAGATGTTACACTAATATTCATAACTTTTCAAAAACTAACATTCATTAACTTTTCAAAAAGTTGTCCAATAACTTAAAATGCACTAAGATTGTGTTTAACAAAGCTTTTTGACTCCAACTTTCGTTGGGAAGTTCGAGTTCATCCAGAAGTTTTAATAAACAACTTTCAAAAGCGAGAATATGGTTGGAAGTTCAAACCAGCTTCCATGTTGAAAATGTTGTAGAAGTTAGCTTTTCAAGAAACTCAAACGAGTGAGCTTCCCGCAAAACGCCTACAAAAAAATTGTTTTTGGACAATATTGTCCTCAGGTAGAAGTTAATATTACAAATAAACTTAGATGAAATTACACAGTATGCCATTAACATAAAACCACTATTTCAATGTCCTAATTTCATTTCCTCCAAACCTTTTCTTTTGTTGGTGTGTGATCTGTGAGCACGTCAGTGAAGGAAGAAGAGATGAGCTCAGAGAGAGGTGGATGGAGAAGGGAGGAGGAGATGAACAATGCACTTTGAGGAAGAACTAAGTTGACCAAATAAAAGGGCAATTCTATCTTTTGACTGATTTTATCTTACCAAAGGCTATTTCAAAAGCAATCTCCTCCTTAGTTACCAAACATGATTCTTAAAACTCAAAAGCCATCTTTTCAAAAGCTCATTTCAATAAGTTGATCGAGAAGTATGATTCCTTAAAAGCTCGTAGAGCACAAAATCCTGATGAGATACAACCTACAAAGCTATAGTCAACTTTTTTGGAAAAACTTGTATATTAGACATTGTTTGAAAACGCTTATTGGACAATAAGTGTTTACTACAATAAGTGTTTACTACAATAAGTTGGTGCAAAAAAGCATTTAAACGCTACCTATGTTTTAGATGTTGAGAAAAGGGAAGTAACTAACTATAAGATATGGACTTCACAATAAATAAAAGAGTTGATACATTTGTTAGCTAAAGAGGTTTAAAATGGTGCACGAAATGTAGGTTCATTTTCTAAAAATCTTTTGACAATTGAAGTTATTCCTACTTTGAATTTAAAGATTGGATGTAACAAGATTTATGAACATGTACGAAGCAAGATTAAAATCATGAAGAGAAAGTACTTGCCAATTGCAAAGATGATGGTATCCAATTCTAGATTTGGATGCGATCCAATCACTATAGGTTACACCTATCTTCTAACTAAATTAAATGGACCAACTTAAGATTTTTGGTATATTCATAAAATGAATCCAGATGCATTTTTACGGCTTTGTTGGATTTTAAGAGAGTTATCATGTTTATGTACACATGGTATGCCACCATTGATGAGATGGTAGCAATATTTTTATTGAATGTTGGGCATAGTCAACGATATCATATTTCTCGAGATCGATTTAGGAGATCAAAGTGTACAAATAACAAGTGCTTTAGTAAAGTATTGGATGTAGTAGTCAATTTTAGTCCTCAACTGATGGCAAGTCCTCCAAATGCTACTCCAAATATAATTAGAAGTGACATTCACATGTATCCATATTTCAAGGTAACACACTTGAACTACAATTAAAAATATTTTGTTTTATCTATATTGAAGTATTCTATATCTCAATAGGACTACATAGGAGCAATTGATGGGACACTTATTCTTGCCTTAGTTCATGGCTCTAACACATCTATGTATCGCAATCTAAAGGGCCAAATATCTCATTACATTTTAGTTGCATGTTTGTTTGACTTGCAATTTATATATATATCTTGCTAGTTGAGAGGACTCTACCAATGAAGCTAGAATGCTGAAGGTTGCATTATCAAGGTCGAATGACCTTAAAGTTCCTTAAGGTAATGAATTACAATACTTGATTTTACATTTTCATGTTATTTATATATTAATCTAAAATATTGTAATGATTGGATATGCTTTACAGTAGGCAAATATTATTTAATCGATGTTGGATTTCCAAGTAAAAAGCTATTCTTAGCCCTTTTTCATGGAGTATGCTATAATTAGAAGGAATATGGTATAATAGTTGCAAATCAACAATAAAATGCTAAAGAGGTTTTTAATCATAAACTTCATTATTAAGTGTAACGAACTCAAGTCGCTACACCCAAAATCTAACATTTTTTTTTCATTATCTTAATTAATCACATTAACTTTATACCATGTCTGACAAGAGATAATATAATTTAAAGTACTAATAATTAAAACATATTAAACTATACTAACCACTTACCCAGAACCCTTGATGTGTGGTTGATTGACTCCTACTCCATGTGTACTAGCAACTTCTACTACTATCTTGCATTGGAGAAAAACACCAAACAAAACACACGTGAGTGACCACTAAAAGGTCACCTAGTATACACCCCACTAAAACACACACTAAGCTGGCATCTCCCTTGGATGCCGTCACACCACAATGGAGTAATACACTCTTGCTTTATAAGCAACAAATCCTTTAAAAACCAAGCTTTTGAAAACTATTCTTTTCTTTTCCTTCCTTAGAAATCTCATGCATTTTTGCAAGTAATTTTATGCATTCCAGGAAGCAAATCCATGACTAGATTCCAACCAAAAACACAAGACAACACATAGCTCAACCATATCAACACCTTGGCTAGAAACTAGCTAAAATCCATGAAGCTAGAACCTAGCTAAAACCATAAAATCGCATGCTAGTTCTAACTCAAAACCGAGAACATAGTCTAACAAAACTCGTCGCATCACCCTGGTCATAAGTGACCGACTCGGCCACAAGCAGTCAACAAGGCACAACCCCAATTCTACTGCACTGTTGTGGTGAACCATCTTGCGTAGGAGTCCACCCGCCACGCCCCACAGGTCTCACAGTATCATGACCCCACAAGTCACACAAACAGGCGTAGGGTGTGTCCTCACAATGCCCCTTGGTGTCCGCACACCTAAGGACCCCAACCCCAGGTCCTACCAGCACCTAATAGTTTTAGTCTCGTTATCCGTACCAACCAAGGTGTCCCGTTCAGCTACACAAAAGTCTTATACCTCCTGGGTTCGCTGTCACAAGACCTCAATGTACAATCAATACCTTAAGTCTTTAGCACTCGGAACAAGTGGAGTGTCATACCTCCAAGTCCAGCCAACCCTCGACCCGTGGACCTCAGCCTTGGCCTTGTGAACAACAATCCAGGAGTCTCATAAATCCAAGATTCAAAGAACACTTACCTCAGCCTCTTGGTCTCTGGCCTCATCTTAAGCAATGTGCTCGACCACCCAAGGATGTCGTCACACCCTCTGGTCCTGACAACACGTCCCGTCGGTCTCTCAGCCTCAACAAATAGAAAACTTCGGAAAACCTTTCAAAACCTTTGCAAACAGACTCATTTCTTTATTTCCAAAGTCCTTTTCAAAATCCATTTCGCAATCATTTAAATGTCTTTCCAGAAATACCACAAAATACTATGTCCAAAACTACTTGAAAACTGAAAATCAGAATCATAGCTGAAAACAAAGCCTTGATGGCTCTCTTGTTAGGCTCCAACAGCCATCTCAAAACCAAAGTAACAGTCTTGAAGTCCCGCTTGACTTACAGGATCAGACATCGACACAAATCTCAACTAGAACTTTTATGTTTTGGTGCCAAGGTGTGAGACGTTTATTGGCTCATGTTCTTCAGGAGTACAGCCAGATAAGTGCCAAACACCACCAAACAGTGCCACTGGTTAACTTTCCAGTGCACCACACACACAGGAATAATCAAATCTTAGTCTTAGAAATAACATCTTGATTCCTATTATCCATTCTAAATCATTAGGAGAGAGACTTATTATTTCTAAGTCATATAATTTTTTTAATCTTATTTACTATGTGGTAGGATCTTGCTAATCTATATTGGATAATCCCTAAATCAGCCCTAGTAATTTCCCTAATCATTTATATTCATTATCAATCAATTAAACCAAGAAAATCACCAAAAATAGAATTCTGGGTGTAAGATGCATACTGTGCTACGTCTTATGTCAGACGTAGCATAGCTTGCGTCTAACAACCCAAGCACTCTAACTTTAATCTCAACCTTACTAAATTAATTCTAAACCTCAATTATTCCATTATGAGGTTAAGATGTGATTAATTATTATTAATTACACTATACACAACTTACTAACCATTCCCTAGTCCATTTAAACCACAATTTAATTTAATCTTTACCTGGGATGTAAGACGTAGAACATATTATGTCTAATGTTAGACGCAACTTGGTCGACGCCCTACAACCCAGGGATCCACTTTTATCAAATTTCTACCAATTTGCATGCATCAACAGTCAAGTAACTAGGAAACTAATTAATAATGCTAGGTAAATTTATTTACTACGTCATGCAACATATATCACTTACAGGAACAATTAGGCATGCCATAACAAGGTCAACTCATTGAATTCACACTTACAAGTGTTGGACACAACATCCTATGCGTCCTATGTTGGATACATCAGGCCCCACGTTTAATGAACTGAACAAACAGTCCAGGCAAAAGTTCCCCCACAGACCATGCATTCCAAACCCCAGAAATTATACAACCATCACACAAAGATAGGGAAGACAACTTCATACAACCATGCATAGAAATAACTACCTACAAAGCAACTAAGGTAAAATCTACATGAGTATGTACTTTGTACCCAAGGCAAGCCTTGTAACCAGTGCTCCACTCCTAGCATGCTTCTCCCTAATGCTCCCTCTAACCTTCCTTAAAACCTCAGCCTCGCAAGCAACATCACAAACTCTAGGAGATCAAAGCATACAAGAAGGTAAGGAAAGAAGAAGAAGAAGCAGTAGCAGCAGCAGCAGACCTTTTTCTCCCTCTAAAGAATACCCTAAAATCCCTCTCTCATGCACCCTGAGACGAAGAGAAGGGGGAGAAAAGAACTCTCTTGAAATGTCACCTATACACACATATATATAGGTAGCTAAAGTTTCTAGAAAATCTCTAGAATGTTAAACATGTTTATTCACGTGTCCAACATAAGACGCATTGAATGTAACGTTTAACACAAGGTTTCCAAAATATTCTATTTTAAGCGTTGAACGCATGATTTCTTGCGTCTAACATAAGATGTAAATTTTCCAGCATTTAAAACTTAAAAATCAGAAAATCAATATTCTAGGTGTAAGACAAGAGATTTCTTGTGTCTAATATGTAACGCAAGATTCCCAATGTTTAATACACCTAGATTCTCAATCGAATATCTGGTTTAAAAATGCTGCCTAAAACTTGGGTCGATACATTTAGAAATGTGGTCAAGAGGATACTTGGTATATTGAAGTCTATATAATTTTCAAGGTACAACCACCATGACCATTACAATCACAAGTCAAAGTAGTTTTCTCTTGTTATGCATTACACAACTATCTTTGTTGAGGATAGATAAGTTTCAACCAATGGCTTCCAATGATGAAATTACTTAAGACAATAATCCTCTCAATGCTAGACTCAAGTTCAAGAGAGAGATAAGGCTAATACTTAGCATGTTGGCATGAATAATCAAATATGGGTGGATTCTACTTGACACATTATGCGATGTTAAATATAATTTGGTTACGAAGTATTTGGTTTTTTTCAAATCGAATTTAGTTTTGTTGAATTTTCCTTGTATAAGTTCTTCTTTTGATGATTATGTCGTATCTACCATTCTCAAAATCATTAAATTGCATTTATTCACAAACATTACATGCCTAATATTGTATTTTATTGAACTATTGACATCATAGTTCCAAAAAGTTCCCAAAAATTCTCAAGACCTCAGTCCATGCACTTGAAGTTCATGAACTCTGTGTCCATGGACCTTCCATGAACTCCCTTAGATGGTACTCTATATGAGCTCTTAAATTATACTTTGACTGTATATATCATGTCTTACATCAATTTATACATTACTTATATGAGCTCTTAAATTACATAGTATTCTAGTTTGTTTATCGTTGATATAAGATGATATGAGCTAAATGATATAAAATTATACAGATATGATACCAATGATATAATCTCATATCATTTAACTTGTATCATCTTTTAAGAGATTGAATGATACGATATTGTATAGTTTCGATAGTAAATTGAATCAAAACGATACAAAGTCAATCTCGTATTATTTAACGTCATTCTTATATATTTATCTTGTAACATTTAATGTCATTCTTGTATCATTTGACATTATCCTCGTAAATTTATTTTCGTAGTTTTGATGTAACTCTCTCATTATTTAACGCCATTGTCATATACAGATATACGGATCGTTATAAGATCCAGGGCCCATGGAAGGGACTAGCGGCCTTTTTATGTGCGTGGAGTGACGCCGTACATACACGGCAGCATCTTTCTAATCTTTTTCTCGTCAACGGCAAATCACATCCGACCGTCCATCACCCGGCAGCATGATCAAGAGTATCACGACCGTTGGACGCTTGACCCTTCCACCTGCACAAGGCCTTTGGTACTCGGCCATTTCTCTCGCCTGCAGCGGCACTGCAGCGGTTGCCGTGATCCGTAACAGTCACCTGCAACCGTGGGCTCCCCGCCATAAAAAGAGGAGTCTCCACGTGAATCGCCGATGGAGGCGGCGGAAAATGCCGATGGAATCGTGTTCTTCGACCTCGCCTCTTCCCCCGATGCCGCCGACGACTGCTCAGGTGCTCGCTCGATCCTCCTCCCACCCCTTCCCCGTTCACGTTCAATGTTGGAGAATCGATTTCGTACAAAAACAAGTAATGGAACCATGATAAGGCTATAAATGCACAACAACGCTCGTAATTGCTGTACTGTTGTTGTTGTTGTTGTTGGTGGTGGTGTTGGTGTTGCTGTTGTTGTTAATGCGTCATATCTCTCAGCGTCCATAAAATCTATTTGTAGATTCCACACAAACACAATCGAAGGCAGTATCTAGGCAAGTGGGTAGAGAATCAAGGAGGCCCAAAAAGGATGAGGATAAAAGGGCGGCAAAGAGGGGTGCAAATGGGAGATGTACAAATTCCGAAAACAAGCTCAACACAGACATGTTCGAGTCTTACTTGGAGTGAGTTAGTAGTTTCTACCATGACCATGTTTGGTTTTTGCCATATCGTTTATGTTAACCACATGCCCATGTCTTAGGGAATTATGGAGTAGGATTTCAGACGACAAGAAGAACTCATGCACGTATCTCGATAGTCTGTGGTTTTCTTTTTACAAGGACGCGCTGATAAAAGCGGATGAAAATCAAAAGGCAAAGGTTCTCAGGTGGATCAGGGAGAAGCAGATATTTTCGAGGAAGTATGTTTTTGTGCCTATTGTTTGCTGGTAGGTGCTTTTCTTCTTCCCTTCCAGTTTTTTTTTTTTTTTTTGCTCATTCTAACAGCACATGTATGTTTGATCGTTATTTTATCTAATATGTTGTGTTTTAGGAAGCATTGGAGCCTTCTTATTTTGTGCCACTTTGGGGAAGACATTGGATCGAAGACGAAGAGTCCTTGCATGCTGCTGCTGGATTCACTTGGAATGATCGATCCTAGGAGGCTTGAACCAGATATAAGAAGGTTTGCTTCTTTTCTTTTCTTTTGTATTCAGATTACGTAGATGTGAATAACAGAGACCTAACATGTCATTTCTGGTTCTTTACCAAGGTTTATATGGGACATTTATGAAACAGAGAGCTCGCTAGTGGACAAGGCTTGTATCTTAAGAATTCCTTTGCTTGTACCAAAGGTGGTCTGCTTATAATTTATTTGCGTCTCATTTTCATGATGATTTTCAGGCCATGAGATTTATATGCTGTTAATTGTGTTTGTTATTTACAGGTTCCGCAACAGACCAATGGTGAGGAATGTGGCCTTTTTGTTCTTTATTTCATTTACTTGTTTCTGGAGAGTGCCCCTGAAGTTTTCTGTCAAGAGAGCTATCCTTATTTTGTAAGTTCTACATAACATAACTTTGTTTTCTCATGATACCTAGTATGATCTTTAGGTTGTGAACACTTTCTTTTACTGCTTTGCATTTCAGCTCACTGAAAATTGGTTTGCTTTGGAAGACTTGGAAAAATTCCGGAAGTATGTATATTCCTTTTCAGCGTAGGTTTGGAGCTCCCAACTACTTATTAGTATTTTCTTTACATTTTTTCATTTACTTTTTTAATTTTTTGGTCAATTTCTCTGCAACTCAGTGCATTATTTTACCATGTATTTGCATGGAAAATTGTCTTTATTAGATCCTGCATTTATCATCTCATACAATATGAATGAGTTCAATAGTTTTATTGGCATTCTTGACACACAGCAGTGAAAAATGACTTCGAAGTATGTATAGAATAAGTATAATAATTATTGATTGGCTAACAAAAGAATCCGATTGATCTTGAATATCAGTACCGTTCTTGATATAGTTTTTGCATTCATTAATTAGTCTATGTTGGGGAAGTTTAAGAAAGTGATTTACTTCTGATATTCAGGAGCACTTTTTGTAGTTCTAAGCCCTGCATAAAGATTTATTTACCTGAAAATCTTCCATTTTCAATTAGAGTGCTAATAAAACACCCTACATACTCTTGGATTGCATGTCCTAGATACAAATAGGTGCAGTTCCTCCTCAATAATCAAGAACTGTTGGATAAAATTTTCCTGCTATTCAAATGCTATCTTGTATTGCCTCCCTTAAATTGATTTTCTGGAAATCTTGTAACTCATTTACCATTTCTTTCATTACTTGTTGTTTTGAACACGATCAAAAGCATAACCTCCAAAATCACCTCTGTCAATTGGGTTGAATTTATAGGTCATGTTCTTCAATTTATTCATATCCAAGGCAAGATGTCCTGATAAGCTTCATAACCAAATTTCTTCTGGTGTTCAGTATATATACACATCTGCCCCATTGTCATCGCATCTTTTTAAACTTCAACCATATGACATGGTAGGTCACACATCTTGTTGAGGCTTAAAAGATATAAAGAGTTAATAAACCTCTGTAGACCTTGTATTCTTGTATATAAGGATACATATCATAGCAATAGGTTCTACTTTTATTCCTGATATTAGAAAGGACTGAACAATAGTATCTAAATTGATTGGGAATCCAAATATTTTCAAATCTATTAGAATATCATAAATTGATTGGGAATCCAAATAATGTCTAAACTACTCCTAGTCTAATTTGGATTCAAATTTAGAGTATCTAAAAGAACTACTGAACATACTATTCTTTTGATTTTCGGCTGCCTAATCTGCTTGATCTTCTTGAGATATCTAATTGTCACTCTGCTTTTGCATATAAAGTTGTTGTATTTCATCTTTTACCATGCTTTTTTCACATTATGTAATAAAAAAATTATCTAATATCTTTGTATTTGACTTTGAGTATGCATCTTTTATAAACATTAAGTTGTACTTATGCTGTTGCAGTTTGTTTTGGATTACGTTTTACATCTATTACTTATTTATTTATTAAACAGGGAAATTTCCGTCGGACTGAAAACAAAACAAATTAGTAGGGTAATCACTAAGGCATTCAAATTCAGCATGGTGCAATTTTATTTCACACCTGATTTGATTTTCTTTCAGATCAATCAATAGTATGGTATTTGTGGTTTTGCTGAGTGCACTCAAGTAACGCAACAACGTTGTTAGCAAGAAAAATGGAAGTAGACATACTCTATACTCGATTAGTAGAAAAACTTAGTGATCAACTCTATCCGATGCTACAAATGATCTCTCATTCTCTTTTCGTTGTTTATGAGGTTTTCCTTGAAATTTTTTGACATGCTTCTTTCTCAGAACAGTTAATATATAAGAGAATACTTTATGTGAATTTTCAACCTTTTTTGCTGAGATCCATTGATCACTTTAATGGTTGGTTAACAAGCGCATCTATTTCTATATTGACTTGGTTATTATTCTACTTTTCCACCTTTGACCTCTTTTCTCACATTCCAGGAGGAAGAGAAGCATCCTAGTTCAATAAGAAGCGCTCCTGCAATGTTCTCATGTTCATATTACATCCAGTAATTGCTATAATAAACTATTATTTTTGCCTGTGTTGCTTTTGTCGTCTGTATTCCACGTTCTCGTCTAATTTGTCTGCTGTGTTGACATTGCTTGCTGCCTCCATGCATACCACCAACCATAATACATATGCAGTATCCTATTGCTGTACCCGTTTCTGTTCAAATGTGATGATATACTGGAACGGTAATTTGTAATATTGTTTGGTTGTACAGGAAAAACTGTATTAAAATTTTTCCTCTACGTGGTGAATGCTATCTTCTCCGTCTTCTCCTTTCATTGTGTTGTCTTTCAAGAGGCACTTTCGCAAAAGTAATCGCTTATAGCTATGCTGCGCTTCCAATGATTACCGTTAGGATTCTGCATTCGTCATATCGTATATTCAGTTAATGGCCTGCATGGTTGATCTCGGAGATCGGTAAGTTACCCAGATAAATCTGAGTTCTTGTGGGTAAGCACTTGGGAGCTTGATTTTGGTAAAAGTTCTGCTTGCCATTGTTTGATTTGCTGGTAGGAGTTAATTGGAAATCCCTTTGTATTCAGAGAGCAGGGTTTGTTAGAATGAGCTAAGCGGAGTAGCGCAAAGTGATCAGTATATATTCACATCAACGCCCTGTGGTGCAACGTCTTCGTGTTGCATTGTGGAGAGTGTGAGAGTGAGAGAGAATCTCACTTAGTCGGCACTCAGTATCGGTATATTGATTGTGTTGATTAATATGTTTATTACAGTTATATCATGTGATTTTGGAAAAATCATGAACAAATAATGTAATGAATAGTAACAAAATATTGAGGTAAAGTTAGATCTTATTTGATTGAGTCGTTCAAAAAGATGTCTTAGAAAAAATAATAATTCTCATGTTGGTAAATAGGATTTCATGTTTTTCATTTTAAGATAAAATTATTCATTAGATGGAGAACATATTGGATTTTCGTTTATACAACGATGACACTTTAGTTATCTCTGAATGAAGTAGCACATTAGCTACAGAGAATCACAGTTTATAGAACATAAAGTCGTCAAAGAGGAGAAGAAATAGAAATAGAAAGTGCGAGAGAAAGGAAAAAATCATTTTTAAAAACGTTGTCTGTTGGAGGATCAATTTTGACAGGTGTAATTGTAATTAATTAAGGTCTTAATTAAATTTAATTAAGTAATGTAATTTGATACAAAAAGTATCTAGAGACCAAAGACCATTCACTCAAGCCTGAAGCTCGAGCCCAAGCCCTGTTTGACCATGCATGCTTCCATGTGCGTGTGTGGTCATCTATGTCTAGTCCAAGTTTTTGTAAACACTTGTTTTAGAACTCTTTGGAAATAGAATCATCCAAGTTTTTACACTTTACTAATGTAGGACTAAAGTTCCACATATATGTACAAAATTATCTTTCAAAATATTCCCTTCAAAATGTTTCTTCTCTTGGACTTACACTTTTAGACTTACCATAAGATATTTAATTTTTATTAATAAATGCAATGTAATAGGCTTAATATAAGCATTATTTAATCAAGTGTCATGGACCTAATTAAGCCCAACTCAAACTTGATTAATGAAATATTCAATAATCTTCCACAAAGTTCAAAGTGTAATGTACTATTTAGAATCAACTATTATATCATACGTTCAGTACTGGTACCTTTCAGTTTGAACTATTACCTGAGTTAGTGAATATTACTTTCACAGGAATCAGGTGAACTTACGTCATAAATGCGAATCTTTGGCGTAAATATGTCCATTAGTAATAACATGACAAAGGCTATGATGATGATCTTTTGGTTTGATGCATTAATGGCCATGCATCCATATCCTGAATCATGATTGAATTTAAGGAAAAATCCAATTTCTCTATTGCAACCTCACAATGTCAATCATTTAGTTGGGTATCTTCAAGGATGTACTGCTAGTATCTTGTTATAAGACTTAATCCCATTTAGAGATTATTTTCTTATTAATTTGCAGTCATGACATCTTTAGGCTTACAAGGGACAGATACTCATATATACAAGTATAACTATATATTTTAGATGCCACACATATTCACAAAACAACTTGTTACTATCACATTGAACTTACTTTGTGGGATCTCTAGTTAGTTAAGTTGAGTTGTTGCTACTTGTGAACTTTAATGAGTTTCAGTCCCATCCCAAGCTTGGATTTCTGAACTAAGGCTAAAGCTAGCTAGACTCATAGTTAGAGGATCGGCTGTGCTATCTTTAATACCAATAATGTCTACAGTCATAACTTCATCAGACACTAGTTTCTTTACAAACTTTAATCTAACTTGTATGCGTCTCCTTTGCTTTTGATTGTACTTAGAACTATTGATTTTAGCAATCGTTGTTATGTTATCACAATATACTGAGATTGTAGGAAGAGGCTTTTTTACCATAGGTAAACCATACATATGTCTCTTTAGCAATTCAGCTTCCATTTCAGTTTCATCCAAAGCACATAACTTTGCCTCAAATGTAGATCGAGACAAAATGGTCTGTTTCTTAGACCTTCAGGCGATAGAGCTGCTACTTAAGGTATATACATACCCTGAAATCCCATTACTTCTAGAGTTTTAGGTTATCCAAGTAGCATCACTATACCCTTCTAGGACAGAAGGATGTTTTCCATAATGCAGTCCAAGGGAAATTATTTCCTTTAAGTACCAAAGTATTCTATTTAAGACCTTCCAATGGGTTCTATTTGGACAGTTTGTGTATCTACTTAACTTATATACCCTAAATAAAATATCTGGTCTTGTGTAATTTACAAGATACATCAAACTACTAATGATCTATAAATATCTTAATTGTGACACAAGAATTCTACTTTCATTCTTGTACAGAGGTTTTGAAGAATCATATAGGGTTTTTATAGGTCTACATGTAGTATAGTTAAATCATTCCAACATTTTCTCAACATAATGAGACGAGAGAGAACTATATCATCAACTGACTTGGCAATTTTAAGTCCTAGAATCACATCAACAACACTCATATCCTTCATTTCAAATTTGCTACATAAGAACGATTTTGTTTTATTAATAATACTTAAGTTAGATCCAAATAGTAATATATCATCTACATACAGGTGTAGAACATTGTATTCATCCTTGACATTTTTGCAATAGATATATTTATTAGACTCAATAACATTGAAGCTAAAATATAGTATGATTTGATCAAACTTTTCATGTCACTGTTTAGGAGTTTATTTCAATCAATACAAGGACTTTACAAGTTTACACACCTTTCTTTCATTCCCTTGAGCTACAAAACCTTCTGGTCGATCTATATAAATTCTCTCTTGAAGATCACCATTCAAAAAATGTAGTTTTTATATCCATTTAATGTATGGTGATTGTAGACACCCTGATTTTGAAGTCACTTGGCAGCAAGCTTCTCTAGAAAGATGTTCTGGTTGCGACCACCAAAATCCTAACCAACTTAAGCCTACACAAGCCTAGTCAGGCCCACACCAGTCTACTCTGACTTAATTGAAGCAAAAAACAATAATTAAGAATTAAAACCAAACAAAATCCATTTAAAATACTTAAAATCCAAATCAATCAAATAAAAATCCTAATTAATCAAATACAAAACCTTAATTAAATAAAATCCAATTAAATCCACTTAAAATCCAATTAATCAAGTGAAAATCCTAATTAATCAAATAGAAACCCTAATTGAAGTCAAAATCTATGTAAACCATTTAAAATCCAAGAAAAACGCTAATTAAAACCCTAATCAAGCAAAATTCAATAAAATCCATTAAAACTTAAATCTAAGTAAAAAAGAAACTCTAATCCACACAAAAATCAGGAAAAAACCAATTAAACCAAAATTTAAGTTAAACCCCTAATTAAATCAAGTAAAAAAAACTAATTAAATCAAAATCAAAACTCAAACACAAAACTTTAACCCATTTAAATTCAGAAAGAACCCTAAATTAAACTCAAAACCCTAATCTAAAATCAACTAATTAAATCACAAAACCCTAAAATAACAAAATCCAAAAATTAAAGAAATCAAAGTCTTAATTAAAATCATAAAATCCTAAAACTAAAATCATCAAAACAAATAATTAAAAACCCAAAACAAAAGGAAAAAAAACTTAAAACTAAAACAAAAACCCAAAACCCTAATTTAAAACCTTAGTTAAACAAAATCAAAAAATTAAAGAATCAAAACCCTAAAAAATCCCAAAACAAAAAAAAAACCTAAAATAATTAAAAACCTACTTTAAAAACCAATTAATTAAACCTTAAATCACAAAATCAGAAATTTAATTAAAATCACAAAACATAAATAAAAAGTGTAAATCTAAAACCCAAAATCTATTAAAAACCTTAAAAACAAAACCCTAAAACAAAACAAAAACAAAAAAACAGAAAAACCCTAAAAATCCTAAGCCCATCGCAAGCCCAATAACCCAGTTAATTCATAAACCAGAAAACTTAGGAAAATCCAAAAATAATTCCGGTGGCATCTCCGATGACCCCTGCTATCTCCAGCGAGATTTCCGACGGTCAATCCTGAGATTTCTGGTGATTATCCTCCTCTCCCGCGATCTCCAGACCTTCCTCCTTCATCACGCGCTCAATCCTACGACGCCCAGTCCCTGAGGAGGATGATTGACGACAGGAAAGGGCTTCACCGGAGATTAAGACATCCCGCCGCCGACAGACCAAGGGGGAGAGGTCCCAGCGTGCGTAAACCCACCTCTAGAACCTAGCTAGTCCACCCGATCTTTAGAGCACCTTTCTAGTCAATTTTTCAAAACCCAGAAGCCCCGACCTCAGCAGTCAGAGCGTCCACCAGAGAAGCGTCGTCGTCGAGCACCGCCGGGGAGACAGCGCCGCCAATCAGGTACTTCCTTTCCCCTCTCTTTCCATCCGGAGCATCCCCTTCAGGTCTAGAGGGCTCCCCAGTCCTCTAGGTTGCGTTCAGTCTGAGACCGCCGCCCCTATGCTGTCTCCTTCTCCTCCGGTGGTGGGACCACCGGCGAGGTCGCTGACCTCTTGGATCGAGAGGAGGCCCCTGGAGCCTCCCTTCCTTCTTCCTCCTCCTCCTCCTCCTTGACCTTCCATTGCTCAGGAGAGCTTCAGTTGGCCACCCATGGCCGGAGCTCTCGTCGCTGCCCCTTGCGATCGCCGTCAACCGTTGACGAGGTCCTCCCAGACGCCCCACGCCGTTCGTGATGGCGCTAGGAGGCTCTGCCGCACCGTCATGACCTCTACTGAGCTTTCGCGTCATTGCTTCGCAGCCTGGAGCGTCACTCGCACCCCTGCCGTCGTCATCTCTTGTACAGGAGACAGGGGGAGCACACCTGACCTCTCCGCTCATTGCTGATGCCTCCAGAAGCCCCCTCAGGCCTCCGAGAAGCTCCTCCGCTCGTCGTCGTGCCATCCCAGTGCCTACGCGCCTCCCGCCACCTCGTCATCATCTTCCCCGACGCCGACAGGCCACCTCACCGGAGCCATAGGTGGGGGAAGCATCCCAGGCCTCCCTAGTCTTGTCTAATGCGCCGGAGAGCCTTGTCGTGTCACCCTCTGACTTCCACGACCATCGCCAGAGTCCCTTCACCACTGCTCCGCCGCTAGTGACTCGTCGGAGCCCTCGTCGGAGATCAGAGCGTCAGCGAACTTCGAAGGGAATAGTTTAGGTCCAGGTCCTTAGGTTTTTTGGTAGTTTGCACTTAGGTCCTTAGTTTATTATTGTTTGGTCCTTTTGTTATGATTAAACCCTTGTAGTTTTAAAAAAATTTCAGTTCTTTTATTATCTCTGTAAGATTTGCATATAATCCCCTACATAGTTTGATTTTTCATTCCTAATGCATTCATGCATGTTTTATCACGCTTAGGTCCCTGTTTTCATATTTTCTTTACATTTAAGTCCTGATCTTTTGCATTGAGCCCCCAGAGTTTTTAAAAATGAGTTTTCTCTGTGAATTTTGCATTCTAAACCCTAATAAATTCCATAATTCCACTGATCAACGTAAAAGTCTAATTCTTATCACATTCAGCCCCAGAAATTTTGCATATAGGTCCCTAGGTTCTTAACAAATAATCCCAAAACATAAACATTTTGCATCTAGACCCTTAGATTAGTTTTGAATCCATCTAGGGTTTTAAATGTTTTCTCGCATATTTTTGATATTTTTCATTTATTGCACTTCATATCTGCCATTTAATCATAGGTTCCATATAAAAATCATGTGTTCATTGTGAGTTAATCTTTAGTTTCATATTTTAATCACATTTACACTCTGGTGTGAATTTTGCATATTAGACCTTGAGTTTTTAGGAAACTATCAAAGTGCAATTTTCACACATCTCAGTGCCGCATTGACATTCGATTCATCATTTGCACACTAGGACAGAGGCCATTGAATATGTTTTAATCATGATTTTTTCCTTTTTTTTCGTGAATTTTGCATTTTAATCCTTGTACTTGTCCTTTACTGTGTTTACATCATTTTATTGTTTTTCTCCTTCATGTTTTCTTGTCAATAACATTTTCTTGACATTTGACATACATCTTGGCATATCTCAGACCATGCATCATCTCCATACATGCATTTATCACACCTGGCCATTAAAATGACCAAATTGGCCCTATGCCTCCAATATATGTGAATGCATTTTAATTTTTGCACTCAGTCTAGCATAATTCTTTTCCAAGTCATTCCTTAGCACTTTTTGCACATTTAGGCACTTATTCATGCTTTTTATATAGTTTTGTTACATTTGCGTATCGGTCCATCCCTTTTTAGCAAGCCCGCATCTCATGTGTTTCTTTCGTGGGTTTTTCTTCACTTTGTTTTCGAAGTCTTTCACCCGACATTCGATTTGATCTGTTTTACTCCTACAGTTTTGATTTTTTCGATTTGATTTGGATTTCGTTGCCTAAGGGCATACACGAACTGACCGAAAAGCCCACATTAGCCCATTTGCGGATTATTTCTTGTTACATACTTCATTTTGTCAATATTACATCTAAAATTGGATAATTTTATATTAGTGTAACCATGCCGGCGAGGAGATTCCGCAAATGAATGCGAAATCGATCGGCAAAATCACGTCGAAAAAGCAAAATAAAACGGAGTCGCCACCTAATCTATTATGGAAGACAAGGAAAACCATAACATGAAAAATCATGCAAAAAACAACAAAGACAAAGTACAAGTCTACGAAATAAAACCAAAATACGGGTAAGGATCCCTGTTACGCACGAGGAAGGTG